>OZJO01029688.1:0-21255 GCA_900406225.1 Acrobeloides nanus | reverse complement strand
ATGAGAAACAACTTCTTTCAATGCTTTCTCGAAACAGAGAATCTCTTCCACAAAATTATGAAGTAATCTAAAAAAGATAATTTTTTCATGAGCAACACGTAAGCAATTTGATTGAATCAAGTTCAGCGATATTGAAACGATTGATAAAACATTAGAAAATTCAAAATTTTTCGAGAAAATTTGCCGATTCGACTCCTTTCTGCGGTCAAAATTCAAAAATTCTTTCGAATTCGAGTTCCCCCATACCCGAAAACATCAGAGACTTGGAGAATTTTTCTAAAAAATCACTTTTTCCCTTAGGCGCCATTTATACTCTGCGGCAAGACGCCGCGTCTTAGTGCATTTTGAAGACGCGGCGGCAAGACGCGAATGCGCTTATACTTTGCCGCAGCGTCTTCATCAGTTTCTTCACTCGCGTCTTGCCGCACGTCTTGCCGCTGCGTCTTGCCGCCGCGGCAAGACGCGGCCGCGTCTTAGTATAAATCCCGCCTTAAGGGACCAAGTGGAAAAATCAATTTAAAAAAAATCTCCAAGACGCGGGGGTTTTCTGGTATGGAGAACAATAATCCGAAGAAATTTTTAAATATTTACCACAGGAAGGGTGGTCAAATCGGCTAATTTTCTCAAAAAATTTGAATTTTCTAATGTTTGATCAATCGTTTTCAATATCACTGAACATGATTCAATCGAATTGCTCATGAAAAAATTTCGACTATAGCTGTGGTGTTAGAAGAATCAGCATATGTTGATGGAGTTGCCATATAACTTTTTTCGCATTTGATTCGTAACTTTTGCCTCCCCCATATACTAGAGATGATTCAAAATAAAAATTTGAGCGCCGACGGTCGAGTAAAAATTTCTGTCTAAAGTTTGACATAGATTTACGCTCTCTAGTATAAGTAAAATAGTATCTTCAAAAAACTCAAAGTTCCCCCTCCCCCGTTCGCATCCCTGCGTGGTCGTATTGGAAGAGAATTTATACCCGGCACAACGGTCTGGAAGTTTAGCTCGAACATGATTTAGGTTTACAACTAGACGTTTTCCATTTTGATCAATTAATTCTTGGATTTTTTGGGTATAAATTTTCTCATCAGTCTAAAAAAAAGATTATATGAAATTCATTCATAAACAACTTACACTATCGTCTAGAAAAGTCGAGTACTCTTGAGTTATCTCACGCATACGCGCTTCATCATCAACATTGATTAAAGCAAAGTTGTGTGGAATTGCCATACTTGTTTCTAGTTTATGTTATAACTAAATTAGTTGGAAATATAAAACTTTTTGAAGAAAAGTTAGTTAAAGGTTTTTGAGCGAACAAATCCTATTTTTTACAACTACGATTCAAATTAGCTTTAAAGGGATGGGGGGGGGTCCGAAATAGGGTCGGGTAGAAAATTTTTTAAACAAGTGACCCTTTAGGGGTAATTTCATGCAAAAAATCGATTGCGCGCATCAAACAATTCTGAAAAATTTTCCGGGGGTCAAAAAATCGAAAAAATTGCGTCAAAATTAGGGGTTTTAAAAAAAAGTTTTAACCCCAACAAAATCATTTTTAGGGGTAATTTTATGCGAGAAATCGATTGCGCGCACCCCCGTTCGGCGCAGTCGTACTTTTACAAATTGTCGCAAAACGACTCGTTGTAAACCGATTTGAATTGAGCTGTGTATTGACACGAAAACCCTGAAAACTTCATTTTTTAAAAATACACTTAAAGGGACGGTGCATGCTCTAACAATTTTAAAGAACAGATTTTCGTGCCAATAATTAGATCTAATTGCAATTCAGGCAATTTTGTTGAACAAAAAACTTTTGGAAAACAATCACAAATTCAACAAAATTGCCTGAACTGCAATTAGATCTAATTATTGGCACGAAAATCTGTTCTTCAAAATTGTTAGTGTGCACCGTCCCTTTAATTATTGAATGTATTTAAAAAACAAAGACGACATTCGTTTATAGCTTGACGAGAGGAACAAAACGACACCAAATTGATCCAATTTGAGAATTGTTTTGAGTTATTGAAACGAAAACTCTGATTCAGGGTTTTCGTTTCAATAACCCAAAACAATTATAAATTGGATAAATTTGGTGTCGTTTTGTTCGCCTCGTCGAGCTATAAAGAATGCCGTCTTTCTTTTTTAAATACAGTCAAAATTTTCATTTTTCCAGGTTTGGAGTGGGGGAAGGTTCCCCCACCATTACGACGCTCTTTATACTTCGTGTGACGCGTTAAAAACGTAAAATTTTTATCAGTGGTGCAAAAGTTAGAAGAATTTTGACCAGGCACGTAGCCAGGATTTCCTGACGATGGGGGGGGGGAGGCAATGACCCAAAGTCCAAAATCCACAGGTAGTGGGTTTTTCCAAGCTTTTGACCAAAACCCACAGCTACCTGTGGTTTTGGACAAAAACATAAGAGTACCCTTATGATTTTTTTTCAAAATTTTTCCTGGAGGGGTAATTGTCCGGATTGCCCCTCCCTACGTGCCTGATTTGACAAAAGTTAGGACACTCTTAAAGGTTCCCGTGAGAGAGTCCTCCAAATTCCCCCAATAGCGTGTGCTGTTTGGGGGACATCCCACAAAATATCTCTAAGCGGTTAGCTTAGAGAGATTTTATGAGTATAGTAAGAAAGTGCAGAAAATTCACTGACGTTTTTTCTTGAATTCCCCTAACTTTTGTCAGAATTCCCCTTAACTTTTGCACCCCCGATATTTGTGCTGCAAGTTTGTAATTCAAATTCTAAAATTGCGCGAGATCTTCCCGCTATTTTTAAATTGGCGCAACTTGATTTTTTCTTGAAAAGAAAGTTATCGTATTCCTACGTGAATTATAAACATACGAACAGATCATGTTAGGAAGAGAGAAGCAGAGTAGAGAGTCTAAAGCCTTTGCTGAATTCTTTTTTAGTTATTTAGGTCCGTTGTTAAAAATTTTTATCACATTAAAAACTCCAAATTTTTGGAGTTTTGAAAAGCCTATCGAGTTGATTTCTGTTAGGTAAAATTGAAAAAAACTTTATAAAAATTTGAGGCTGGAAAATTGATTGACACGTCTTTACGCTAAAAGAGTGTGCAATCATGATTAAAGGGTTCGGCATTTAATTTTTTTACATACAAGGGGGGAGAGCAAAAGTCCTCACCTAACAGAGTTGGGAATTACCACACCGTATGTGTGATGTTATCGGTGTGGTGGCATACTAGTGTGGTGTGGCACCACTACGATGGCGATATTATTTTTTAACAAAAATTTTGGCTACACCACACTTGTGTGCCACGGTGGCACACCAGTGTGGCCAAAATTTTTGTTAAAAAGTAATATCGCCATCGTAGTGGTGTCACACTGCCACCGATAACATCAGACCACGCTACCGGGGTTGTGTGGACCACCCTTCCCAACTCTGTCGCCTAAGGGGCAAAAGTCTTCGTCAAGGGGGCAAAAGTTTTGACATCTCAAAAACGTTTTTCTCGACAATTCTGGCCTTTTCAGCGTTTTTAACAATGTCAGGACTTTTGCCCCCTTGGCGAGGACTTTTGCCCCTTAGCCGAGAACTTTTGCTCCCCTTTGTATATAACAAAAGTTTTCTTTTTTTTCTTCGTGCTTATTTAAAAAAAAAAGTTTTTAATTCTTTTGTCTTATACATGATACTTAACTAGTGACGTAGCCAGAAATTTTTTAAGGAGGGAGCGGAAAATTTTTTTTTTATCGTTTTTCCGTAAATTTTCTTTAAAAATTTTAGATAAGGGACCCTTATGTTTTTTGAAAAACAATTTCTGCTCCCCCCTTAAAAAATTTCTGGCTACGTCACTGGGCTTAACCCGCCCCCCTATATTATACAGATTTTCCATGAGTTTTGGTTCTTTTGGTAGTGTTTTCTGGGTTAATTTTATATCGAAAATGCGAGCAATCGATTCCTCGCATAACATTAACCCCCTCCCACGGAAGATTTTAGAAAAAGATCCTTTTTTAGAAAAGAATCCTTAATTATATCCATTGACCCCAAACCAAAAAAGTGTATTAAAGCAAAATCGCCTAAATCAGAGTCAGATAGATTTTTTTCATACTTTGAAATTGCGCGCAATCGATTCCTTGCATAAAAACCGCTGAAAACTTTGAATAAAACGGTAAAAGCTCATAGGAAATCAGTTCTATATAGGGGTGGGGGCGGTTTATTTAAGCCCATCTTATACATATTGGGGAGAGGGGAGAAAATTCGAAGAATTTTAACAAAAGTTCAGGGAATTTTGGAAATTTTATTTGCGATAAGCTCTCTTCAAACCCCAAGTACCCCCAATAGCGCATGTTTACACGTAAATAAAATTTCCGAAATTCCCCGAACTTTCCCTCTCCCCCCTAATATAGATAAAATTATTTATTTTATAGATATTCTCTAATCTTCAGGCTTAAATTTCAAGATGGGTATTTCTCAAGATAATTGGCATAAGCGAAAGGCGACGGGTGGTAAACGCAATCCGATTCACATGAAGAGGAAGTATGAATTGGGTAGACCAGCCGCTAATACTAAGGTAAATTAGTTTTTATGGACTTTACGTTGCACTTCAAAAAGCATAGAAAGGTAATCGGTTATAGTTCCCCCTAAATCCATGTGTTGGGAACACGAAAAATTTTATTATGCAAATAATACGGCGTAGCACTCTTAAATTAAGAAACGAATCCCTGAGCTAGTTTAAGATTGTAAAAATACTCTAAAAGCTATTTGGAGAAATACAGGGTGAGCCAAAAAACCGTATTTTTGCGTTTGTTTTGGCGAAAATTTTTTCAAAAATCTTCTATAAGGGGGTATTTTCGTGCGAGAAATTGACTTGGTCATTTTTGAAAAAAAAAATTTTACCAAAAAACGCAAAAGTACAGTTTTTTGGCTCATCCTGTACTCAATTTTCACGTATACACAGCTTTGAACTGATTTAGAGAAGTGTAGATACTTTTTATCATTTTCTTTTAAGATTGGCACGAAAAGAATTCACTTGGTCCGCTGCCGTGGTGGCAACCTTAAACACCGAGCTTTGCGTTTGGATACTGGCAATTTTGCATGGGCTTCAGAAGGTAAGCCATTCTTTTATTTTTTATGGCTATATTAGTGATGCTTCGAAATCCCTCCTCTCCATCCATTTCTATTTTTCAGGAGTATCCCCTCAATTTTGGTCACTCACCGAGCCCTATAGATTTTATGTTTATGGATAAAAGATTGGTATATCGTAGGGATGCCAAGAACATTTGTTTCAAAATCAGCAAATCTGACTTCAAAAATCAAATTTTAAGAGCAAAATACTAAATTTCCATTATATTTCTTATAAATTTGACAAAATTTCGCATCTCAACAATCAGATTTGACACTTAAAAATCATATTTTTCTACATTTGACATCTCAAAAAGCACTTTACTGAAAAAACTTGGCACCCCTGGTATATCGTGATAAAGGTTTGGATCGTACCCAGCGTCGTATTTATGGGGGAGGGAACCTTCTCCTACACTTGCAAAAATTTAAATTTTTCTGGAAGAAATTCGGCAAAACTTCCCCCAAATTTGGACCAACATTATGACACTGATCGTACCGTGTCAAATTTATTTCGTACAAACAGAAAGACATTACACGTCCTTGTACACAAGAAAATTGCATAATTTCAGGATGCACTCGAAAAACTCGTGTCATTGATACCGTGTATAATGCATCGAACAACGAATTGGTTCGTACGAAGACTCTGGTGAAAGGCAGCATCATCTCGTTGGACGCCGTACCGTTCCGTCAATGGTATGAAGCCCATTATGCAACGCCCCTTGGCCCGAAAGGCAAGCGAAAGTTCACTGAAGAAGAAGAGGCTAAATTCAACAAGCAACGTAGCAAGAAAACGCAAAAGAAATACACCGATCGCCAAAAAACCGCTACGGTGGAGCCTCATTTGCTTGAACAATTCCAAGCTGGTCGTCTTTTAGGTTAGTTTTTTTGAATGGATGAATACGCTTTTTTAAAATTTTTTCGCAAGACACGCTATAGTCCATTTCAGCTCCAACTATAAAAAAACTGGACTCAAAATCCGAAGTCAGCATCCCGTCCGATCTGGCAAGTTAAGCAATATTGGACCTGCAGGTTTAATCCCACTAGGGCAAAAATTTTGTTCTACAAAAAACTTTTACAAACAATGGAGTAAACAATTTTTGCTCCATTCTTTGTAAGGAAAGTTTTTTTGTATATCGAAATTTTCGGATCGAACGTTGCTTAACTTGCCAGAACGTACGGGATGCCGACTTCGTATTTTGAATTTTGGGTCCAGCTTTTTTATAGTTTTGCTGAAACGAACTATAATTTGGGTCCCCATCAATCAATCATACTTTGTCTTTTTCATAAAACATTTCCTTTTTCATGAAAATGTAATGTCATTAACTAATTTTTTTCAGCTCGCGTGAGTTCTCGCCCTGGTCAAAGTGGTCGTTGCGATGGTTATATTTTGGAAGGCAAGGAACTTGAGTTTTATCTACGCAAAATCCGAGCAAAGAAAGCGAAATAAATACATGAATATTATTTTTTATCGTTGTTTGTTGTTACAAATAAATTTCTGTTATTAATGTTATCCAAAGTGGTTTAGTAAACGTTAAGAGAATGGCAACCAGGGGAACTTGCTCCTGATTTTTTTAAATTCCACTCCTTAAATTGAAAAATTCGTTAAAAATTAAATAAGCATTTAAAAATTTTCTTTTTTGCTTCTGAATTCAAAAGTAACTTTTTTCAGCGTGGAACACAAACAAAAAATTTTATATACAAGTAAATTTACAAGTCCTATTACAAAAAATACAAAGAATCTTTAAAAAATATACAAAAATTTCATGCTAATACTTAAAGCGGTTTCTCTTCTAATACTTAAAGAAAATTCTCTTCTGCATTTTAAAATTTCTCGTAGTTATGCACATAGGCTGGCTTGTCAAATTCGAGGGTCAATCTTTTCACAGTCCGAAGATACCTTAAAAGTGCATATTATACCCATACAATTTTAATTTTCCAAAAAATTTTTCTCAAAAATCGAATATTACCAGGCTATCATATTGGTGAAATTTGAACTCTTCGACTAGTTTCTCGGCGAATTTCACACCACGAACCGGGTTTCCGAGCATATCCAAGGGTGGGGAATAAAGCGCTATCCCCATTAGGTTGGGTATGACGATGATCATGGCTCCACTCACTCCACTCTTGGCTGGTAATCCCACCTAGATTGAAAAATTCGTGAAATTTTCAATAACAAAATTCACCTTAAAAGCATGTTGGCCACTGTAGTCGTACATTCCACATGACAACATCAACGATAACGTGTCTCTGACAGCAATCGTACACACGACTCGATCTTTGGTCAACGGGCAAATTCCTCCATTAGCCAACGTGGCTGCCATTACTGCTAGTGAATTCGTTGTCGTTGAAACGCTGCACAATTGGAAATATAAGTCGAGCGCTTCGCGAATGTTCGTTTTTTCCGGGTAGCACTAAATTTAGTGGTTTAGATATACAGTCGAGCCTCGTTATAACGGCACCCCTGGGGGTGCCGTTATAACGGATACTTTTGAAAAAGAAGACATTGGTTGACCTTATATGTTTTTTGAGTTTTCGTTAGGCATCCCTGCGTGGTCGTTTGGCGGAAAAACTTTTGGGGGTGCCGTTATAACAAGACTCGACTGTATCACTTTGAACATCCACTAGTTTAGGGTAGTGATGCTCCAAGTTACAAGTGATCAATTTTGTCACCGACCACACAAATATGCGAATTTTGGTCACGGTATAATTTGTTCGTGGAGACACAAATTAACTGTCATTACCATGAAAAGCGACAATGGAACAAATTTGTTGTTACCTTTATCATCTCATGAACAAGTTGTACCATGATCAAAATTCGCGTAATGTAAGACTGAAAAACTTGTCATTTGCTATAACTAATTGGTGGTGCAATGGATATGACCTAGTCGTTGACCTAAAATGTCTTAGGTTCGACCCCCATTGGAGTCGAATTAATTTTGCCATAAAATACATATTCATCTTCAAAAGGCAAAATCTCGAGAATCATAACTTTGAGCATCACTAGTTTAGAGTGAGAAGTCCTCATTTTAGAAATGTAACCCACCTTATGTTCTCGCATATAATAAGCTAGTGCGTAATTCCGGTCCGCTGTTTCACGTTCGGATAAAAACCTAAAATTGTGAGGCTGCGCTTGACAAACTGCCAAAGACTTACACAGCATTATTAAAACTGATTCTTCCACCACCAGCAAATCTATCGAATTCTCGCAAGGACTAAAAATAACAATACTTGAAAATGCTTCCCTGATTCAGGGAAATAAGTGTGTGTATTGAAGCGAAAATCGACATGTATTCATTTCCCTGAATCAGGGTCAGGGAAGCGTTTTCAAGCTTCGGGAAGGCGCAAATCGATTCCTCGCATAAAATTAGCCCTCATAGTGTCATTATAAAATCACCCCAGGAAGATGATTTTGAGGCAGGAAACCCAAAAATTTTCGATTTTCACTTCAATATAAAACACTCATTTCCCTGAATCAGGATCAGGAAAGCGTTTTGTGTAGCGAAAATCGAAAAATTTTGGGTTTCCTGTCTCAAAATCATCTTCCTGGGAGTAATTTTATGCAAGAAATCAATTGCGCGCATTCCCGAATCTTGAAAATGCTTCCCTGATTCAGGGAAATTAGTACATATTCGATTTTCGCTTCAATACACACATCTATTTCCGTGAACCAGGGAAGCGTTTTCAAGTTTCGGAATGCACGAAATCGATTCCTCTCGCATGAAATTAGCCCTAATAGGGTCATTTTTGAAGAAAAAATTTTTCGTGTCGAAAAACATATTCAGCTCTCTGATTCAGGGAAATAGATGAATGTATTGAAGCGAAAATCGAATATGTACTCATTTCTCTGGTTTTTTATACACCCTGTATAATTTTTAGCTATGCTCCATCGATTGGAAAAAAGTTTTTCGGGTTGAAAAAACATCTCTCTCTCTATCATTGAGAACTTGAAAAAATAGTGAGTGTACGTATATTTTTATGCAACGCAGTGTGTATTACATATTCAAATCTAGTAGAAAGCACTTCTTTCTGGTATAGCAGCGAAGCGACAACAATTGCACCCGCGTTTATCATCGGATTATGAGGCTTGACTAAAATTGGATCATATTAGGAAAAAATGAGAAAAAAGTCCAAAAAGGCATACAAACGTTATTGAGGCAAATCTCATTGAATAGACGTCCAGATGGCTCTTGACCAACAAAAGAATGTACATAATCTGCACCAAGCTGTTCGATCGCAATGGCATACTATAACAAAAAAGTTATACAAACTAACAAAAAAAATTCTCGACTTATGCTAAAGGGGTACACAGTCAACTGTCAATTTAGTGATCCATCCATAGAATTTTTCAGCTAACACGACCACGCAGGGATGCGTTGTAAAAGTATAAATACAGTCAAACTCGATTGAGTGACACCCTCAGGGCCGCCACTAATACGTTCGGACGGCCCCCGAACGGACTTTAGTTCACTAATAACTTCACTAATTGCGTTCGGAAACATCACTAATAGGCGTTCGGACGCGTTCTGAAACGTTCGGGTGCGTTCGGGCGCTCGTCCGAACATTTCCGAACGCGTCAGAACGTTTCTGAACGGGATAAACATTTTCCTTGCACGAAAAAATCATTTTTTTGCACGAGAAATAATTTTTTTTGCACGAATGCTTTTTTTTGCACGAAAAATAATTTTTTTTGCACGAATGCTTTTTTTTGCACGAAAAATATTTTTTTGCATGAATGCTTTTTTTGCACGCAAAATCACTTTTTTGCATGCAAAATTATTTTTCGTGCAAAAAAAAGCATTCGTGCAAAAAAAATTATTTCTCGTGCAAAAAAAATGATTTTTTCGTGCAAGGAAAATGTTTATCCTTCTGAACGCGTCCGAACGCCTATTAGTGATGTGTCCGAACGCAATTAATGAAGTTATTAGTGATAAATTAGTGAAGTCAACAATTTCCGAACGAATTAGTGGCGGCCCTCACTCCGATTCGATTTAGTGACCCCTCTCTAGGGTGTCACTAAACCAGGAGTTGAAAAGTTCGTTAAAATTGAAAAATTCGTCAAAAATCGAAAAATTCTTCAAAATTTGCCAAAAATTGAAATAAGGGTATATCATTTTTCACATAACGATTTCCATAGCCCTGGTTGACCCCAATCGAATTGAACCTACTGTAAATGGCTTCGAAACACTCTGCATACAAAACGGATCTCGAAAATCACCCCAGCTTTCTGTCTAAAAAAGTCCAAAAAATTGCATGCTTTCAAAAATGAAAAAAACCTGTCCATCTATAGTACATATAGAAACAGCCCACTTCTTTGGATCAATTCTAGCTAGTTGTGGAATATAAGTAGCTACCTGAAAAAAATCTGTGTATACAAAATCGAACCAATAATCCTGTATCCCCTACCTGTCCCTGGTCAAATTTTTTCCCATATGTAAAAATGCGTCCAATAGCTTCGGTGAATTTCTGCCAGTTGGGAATAGTTAGTTCACCACGAAGAGCTCTAGTAACAAGTCCATATCCTCGTTCAATAGATCTAAATTGAGTATATACGATTTAGCTTATGTCCCACAAATTTCAACGCCTCCCAGGCCATGAAATATACGAAGTTCATATTTTTTCAGTTATTTTCGGTAGGAATTCTTATTTGAAAATTGGATATTTCATGGTATGGGAGGCGTTTTCAAGGGTTTTCGATGCGCGCAATCGATTTCTCGCATAAAAATACCCCTGAGCATACATGGACAAGCCCCAGGTTTTTCACCTGGGGGTTGGGGGGACGGGGGAGGACGTAGAATGTGGGTTGGAAGGCCGACAAATTGAGGATTAATAGTCGAAAAGTAGGTTGCTTGGAGCAGCATATTTATTTTTGGGAAAAAAGAATATTAGATTTGTCAATCTTTTTTTTGGTCGCCAACTTTTCGACCCCATCGGGAGGGGAACCAAATGAGGGTTGTGGGTTTTTTTGAAAATTCCACCTGGGGTGCTGCCCATGTATGCCCCTGAGTCATTTTAGAGAAAAAAATTTTTGAAAATTTTCGCCAAAAAATGACCAAATGGCGGGTTTTTTGGAACACCCTGTAATTTTGTTCTCTAGATGATTGTTTTTGTCAACCAGGAGCTACTTATTGCATTTTTAATTAAAAAATTTTACACAAACTCACTGTATAAAAGTATCAACTTCCATAAATCTTGATTTGGAAAATTGCTCTTTTGCTGCGTAATCGTCATTACTCAATTCCATTTCATCAAGGGACAGTTTTTTGAAGAAAGGCCGTAATCGTGGGTCATCCAATGAAAAAAGACCATTTTCTCGAAGTGCCTATAGAACAGGCAGACATAAACGTAGTCCAAAAGTCTTTTTCTTACATTTACAATCGGCGTTACTGCAATTTGACCAGTTTCTGGGTTTCTATACCGCTCAAGAACTTCTTGAAAATTTCTGGGTAATTTTTGAATAGACGCTTTAAATTTGCCCGCTTCATTATTTTTAGATTCTTTAGCATGAAGAGATCTTTTAGTAAAACTGGAAGAAGAGTAGGGTTGGCGGGAAAATTTGTCCCGTTTCCCGAAATCGGGAAAAGGTTTGTAACTTTTTATGGTGAACCCTGCGTAGTTTGGTTTTCGGAAAAAATATTCTCTATATTCTTCTGCATATTTTTGCAAAAGACTGCATCGAAAAATAATGGCTTGGTAAAAAGTTAAACCACTTTTCCCGAAATTTTCCGATTTCGGAAAATTTCTGAATCGTGAAATTTCGGGAAGTGTCATAACTTTTTACCAAGTCATTATTTCTCGATGCGGTCTTTTGCAAAAATATGCAGAAAATCTGAAGAATATTTTTTCCTAAAACACCAAACTACGCAGAGTTTACTAGAAAAAGTTATAAACCCTTTCCCGATTTCGGGAAACGGAAATAATTTTTCCGCCAAGAAGATATTTTGCCTTGATGAAAACTTTTACTTACATTTTTAAGAAACAAAGTCTTCTATTCAGCCACTTCATCAGTGACATTTTATTCTAATCAAAAAAATATAATACACTATCAAACATATTCAGAGAAATTTTACAAAGATGTTAATGCTTTTTACTGCAATCAAATTTGACACAAAATTATTAATAAATTTATGTTTATACAATTTATAAAGAATGAAAATTTTCTAGACTAAAAGGACAAACATTTCTGACCATTTTCCAATTCTTTTTACCATTTTCCAATTTTGTGGTGCTTTAAAAAAGGGTACTATTTCGGGTTGTATGACGTTTTTTCCGTTCAATTTTTTCCCTAATTTTAATATGCAAATTTTTCAGAAATCCTGCAAGCATGTCGGAAGATTTTGGTGTCGTTTTAATCTATCTAATTTAAAAAAAAAACTAATTATCGAAACGAAAATTTGGATTTTGTAATAATTAAAAAAATTTGGCTCAAAGCGGGATTCGAATNTTTTCCGTCCAATTTTTTCCCTAATTTTAATATGCAAATTTTTCAGAAATCCTGCAAGCATGTCGGAAGATTTTGGTGTCGTTTTAATCTATCTGATTTAAAAAAAACTAATTATCGAAACGAAAATTTGGATTTTGTAATAATTAAAAAAATTTGGCTCAAAGCGGGATTCGAATCCGCCACTTAAGATTCTATATTAATTTCGAAATGTTAACTTTCAAAAATTATAAGGGGTCTAAATCACTTTCGAAATGTATAGCAACCTTTCTCTCAATAAAAGTTTTCGCGGATTTGTCCTAGGTTAATATATCTGCAGTTACGGTCAGAAGTTTGCCCCTCCTTGTATTCAATACCCGTCATAATTTACAACGCTGAAAAATAGAGGTCGTGTAATAAGTGAAACAATTTAAAATGAGCTATTAACAATAATAAATTTGAAATGAGCATATTATCAATAATAAAGCCTTTAATAGCAAAACACCAGAGGCATAACAAATATTGCACTAGAAAAAACGATATGTAAAAAAACTCTAAATCATTTTTACAGGGTGGCCCAGAAAAAGGTGCTTTTTGAGATTTTTCAGAAAAATTTTCTCGGGTAAAATATTGCCTTTTAACCTAATTCTTTTTTAAAACGTAAAGAATTTGATTTTCTACGTTTAAAAAAAGGAATTAGGTCAAAAGACACAGCTAGTTCACTTGTTGTTGAGAAGGCACTTCTTATGGTCAAAAAGTCGAAAGTTTTTAGGCGTAAACTTTAGGCTTAGACCTAAGTCTTAGACATTAGGTGTAGGTCCTAAACTTAGTGGGAAAAAATACCCCAAATAGGATGTTTTCGGCCGATTTAAAAAAATTTTCAGCTTTATGACCATTATAAGTGCCTACTAACAAGTGAACTAGCTCGAAATATTTTAACAGAGAAAATGCAATTTTTATGCAAACATACCATCTCGAACGAATGCTTTTTTTGGGCCACCATGTACAAGTTTTAAATACAAAAATACAATTTTAAAATAAATAAAAAAAGAGTGGATCTGACAACAACCGTATAGAATACAACCCGAAGACATAAAAATAGACTATGGTCAATTATTTGGTTGAAATCGGCGAATTGTTTTCTTTAATGGTACCACGGTCAATATATTCTCTGGGGGTCGCATGGCTTGTTGCTGACGTTCACGCGCTCTTTTCCGATCCTAAATAAGCACATCATATAAAACTTTTTCAAAAAAAAAACATAAAATTACCTGTCGGTCCACAAAGTAACAGCAAGGAACCCAGATGAGTAAAGAGGTCACAATTATGATAAATCCAAAGTAGTCGGTAAAAAGCTTAGCTAAAAAATTAAATGTTTAAAAAAATAGTATTGTTCATCTCCGAAATATTAGGTTGGTGCATAAGTCTTGATCAGTGATTTAAATTAACTTTTATTTTCTATTTACACACAACATTCAGTCAAAGTATGCTCCTTCTTCTGCAATATCCGTGAATACAAATAGAGCCTTCAGACAACCGATCAAGACTTATGCACCAACCTAATACATCGGTAAAAATGCTTACATTTTGGTGTTCTGTTGAAATTTTTTAAGATATTCCATAAATGACTAACCAAATCGGTAACTTCTTTTTCACACACATTCTAAAAATTGGGATTTAAAAATTCAAAAAGGTTTTTTTGAAGCTTCTTGAGATGATGGACCCCTTAAGTTATATGCAAAATATACATTTCTGCAATGTCCGTGAATACAAATCGAGCCTTCAGGCAAAAATCGAGTTTGGTTATCGGGCATATTCGGTTTGCAAGTTCCATTTTCTCCATCTTTACAGCATCTCAGACATGATTCTCCCACTAAAGTACCATTACAAGATAAGCAAAAAACCGTACTTTGCGTTTTTTAGCGAAAATTTTTCAATTTTCAAAAATCACTTATAAAGGGTATTTTGGAAAGCGTTTTCAAGGTTTTTCGATTCGTGCATTCGATTTCTTGCATAAAAATACCCCTCATAGGTAATTTTTGAAAACTTTTCACCAAAAAACACAAAAGTACGGTTTTTTGGCTCGCTCTGTAAAAAAAATCACCAACAAAAAAATAATTACCTTTCTCACAAATACATGGTTTATAATTCGGTTTGATAAGCTGACAAAACGGTACGCATTCCCCACCGTGGCATTGGCCTTCTTCCACACAAGATGTTCCATCTTCCAATGGCAATGGTTCGGGGCATGTGGCATTCTTACCGCTAAATTGACAAGATCATTATCACACGTGTGCTTCCGTCATTGTTTTATTGGACAAAGTCTGACTCCACCTTATAATATTTTCCCTCTTAAATCCGATTTCAATAATAATTTTTATAAATGAAAAAGCAAGATTAGATCTACAAAAGTTGGTATCGGTTTTTTTCTGAAATCTTTCCTACGATTTTTTACATAGATTTTAGTTTCAAAAGTAACCAATTTTGAAACAAAAATCTATGTAAAAAATCGTGATTTCAGAAAAAAACCGATATTCACATTTGTAGGTCCAACCGTGTTCTTTCATTTACAAAAGGAATTATTAAAATCGGATTTAAAAAAATTATAAGTTGAAATCAGACTTTATCCAGATGGACAACACACGTGCGCATCAATATAAAAAAAACTAACGTGCAAAAACTTTCTTTCCTACAAGTGTCGGTATTTTTCGGTCGACATTTTTGATAAGCCGATGAATAGGTGCAATTCGACGAACAACAATCCGAATGTCTCGGCGAACAGACTGCATTCTTACTCAACTTGCAGTCATCCGTGCAACAGGGATCACGTTTGGTTCGGTCAACACCAGTCGTTAGTTTTCCACCCGCATCACATTGCTCGCCAACCTCCAAAATCCCGTTCCCACATAAAGCACGTTGTTCTTCCTTAAAGCACTTCTCGGCTAGCGTATAGAGGACTTTCTGGATTTGTCGAATTGAACATTTTGAAAACTGGTAGTTGTTCCGATCGTAGCCTGAATTTGAACTTGCAAACATAATATAACGGCCGTTTTGGGTGTTTTTAGGAACACATTCTTCATTAGACTCATCGTCATGACCTGCTCCCCATAAATGTCCAAGTTCTAAAAAATGGTATAAAATTCAGTTAGTAATGATTTCGGAGCTATTCAAGTCTGAGGACCCCAATGACGTGAGAAGAATTTGAATTTTTTTTTCAGAAAATGACCCCTTTAGCGTAATTTTTAACAAGGAATCCAAAAAACGCACTCCCGAAGCTCAAAAACACACTGTTTCGAGCAAAGCTCATATAACTTGAAAATGATATACCATGCGATTCTTGTTCGTTTTCTGATAACACATAAGAGAAATGATCTGCGTTTTTGCTCGAAACAGTGTCAAGGAAGTATTTTTACGCTTCGAAAGTGCATTTTGTGGATTCCTCGTTAAAAGTTACGCTAAAGGGATCATTCCCGGAAAAAAATTTCAGTTTTTTCATGTTATTTTTCACGTCAGACTTGAACAGCCCCATGATTTCTATGTGTATAAAAACTACCATGAGCAACAACCAAATCAACAAGTCTTGTAATCAACAATCCAGCTCTATTTCGTATAGTCATGACGCCAGTATTCCGAATGCTTCCATCAACAGATGCGCACAGCCCGAAAGGTTCGTTTCTGAGAAAGCTAGCAACATTCGCTAGTCCAAGAACTCCATGGTCGAATAGTTTTGCTGAAATTAAAACCACTGCACAAAATTCAAGCGATCCTTCTTCATTAGCAAATGACTGAAAAATTTTTGAGCTTGTAGATAAAATCGTTTCAAAATGAATTAAAAAATTTTCGGATAAAAAAATGAAAAAATCGGCACTATAACTTTCGCCACGAATCTTGCCACACTAACTTTCACCACGTAATAACAACAAAACAAAAATTATTAAATATCCTTGAAGCATTCGACTATTGCATCAAAATAATCTAGATTATAATATGAATCGTAATCTTCCATTCACGAAAAAGTTCATCAGTGCAAGAATCAGCCATATACGTCGTCTCTTCTGAATTTTCTGAAAAATCAGAAATTCTATTCGAAAGTTTAAAATCGAATTTCATTGTCGAAATTCGGTAATAGGATCACTTCAGACTAATTGAGTTGCCTGACTTGCAATAAATATGCAAATTGACGTGAACGTGGTGAAAGTTATAGTTTTTGGCAACGTGGTGAAAATTACGTGGCAAAAGTTATAGTGCCAAAAAATCGCCCAAATTTCAGTTTTTTTTAATACATCCTATATTTTAAATTTAAAATCGCTAAAACTCACTGTTAGCATATCTGTAGCTGAGATGCTTGTTCCGACGGAATAATTCGAATTAAAATGCGTTCGGTTTCTGTTCGGTTCTTCATAGATTTTGATTTCTTTTATAGAAAAACCCAAATTTGATAAACGACGATTATCTTCATTAAGTCCCCATTCGATTTTCGTGAAGATCGAGTTCACTCTTTCTATTAAGTTGATCTACAAAATTTTCAATGAAAAACTATAGTTAAAAAAAAATCAAAAACCCAAAGAATTTTGCAAAACAAAGATAACCAAAAAAGGAAATTTGTTCAAAAATAATCACATTTTGGTACTACTTCGAAAGAGGTGATCAAGCATAAGGATTCAATTGTTTTTGAAAAACGTTTTCTATCTAGGGTAATTGTTAGCGTAGAATACAAAAAAATTGTCATCAATTTTACTGCTCGCATGGATACAATCGGCCTCAATCTGAAACTAGAAGAGAGGACTTGAGAGTGCCGAATTTTTGGCGCCACATAAATTCTTGAAGATAGTCTTTGGTGCAGATAGTAGTAGGAAAGGTATAAGAGATCTTTTTTACCTATTTTTGTAAAAAATGTCCTTATTTTCATTCTTACTGACTTGACATCCCTGGTTACAGGTCCATTTGCGAGCGTTTTGGCAGAATAACTTACTAAATATCTAGCAGATTGGGCATAATTACCATGTCCAATAACACGAAAAAATTCATAATCAGCCACCAATTTCAGCTCACAGCGATTCTTTTGAATATATCCATTTTGATTATGTTCATCGGCTTGACGTTTCTTCTTCATAAATTGTTCAAAGTACTTTTGTGGTATTAAAGAATCTCCATGAGCTTGCGTAATATTTCCATAATCCACTGCTCCAACGGAATGTTGCCGATCGATTTTTACATCAGATGACTAAAAGGTGTCAAACAGGGATGCCAGATTTTGAAATTCGCCTAATTAATCGAGTTCAAGTTGGACCGTAAAAGTAACAAATTTTTCAAAAAGTTTCTTCACAAACCTCCTTCTGAAATTTTTCAGTAGGGGGTTTATGAAGAAAATTTTTTTAAATTCGTTATTTTACAATCCGCCTTGAAATTAATTAATTACAGTCAACACTTATTGTTTCGAAACTGCAAATTTTTTCGAATCTCTTCTAAAAAATCAAAATTCGCATAAATAACAAAACAAATTCGAAATTTTCGAAAGAGTACAGGGGGTTGTTCTATCAAAATGAAGGAAGTTGTTATATCGAGAGTTGGCTGTGTATGCGAATTTCAAAATATGACCCTCCTGGTGTAAGCGAACATAATATAGCATAAAAAGCCACCTTATAAATCAGCGTCAAACTACTATCAGGTACAGGCTCCAAGATTAAAGTGTCATTCTCCAACTCAATAAAGCCATTCAGATTGGTAACATCACTATTGTGCACCGATATGAATATTCTTGAAAACGGGTGTCCTAAAATCAATATTCGTTCCATCAAACAAGGGCTAATATCGCTTTGAAAAATTTCTAATCAGCCTGTTGTTTCTTCACTCCTGTTTTTTGTACAATTAACACGGGAATACTCCTTCAAATTTCCGGTATATTCTGTTAAATTAAGCTATTCTGAGCAACATTAAAAAAATTTTTTTAAAGTTGTCTAACAAGGAATATAACAGGCAAAATCAAGTCGACTCAGGTGGAATTCGAACCTGAGATCCTTTAGACTCGAATCTTGGAGCACTACTACTGAGCCATGCTCACGATAAAAATCGGATTTTTAATTTTGCTTATAATTTAACATAAATTTTTTTCTTTTTATAACAACTTTTCAAAAAAAAATTTGAATGTTGTTCCGAATAGCTTAAAATAACAGAATATACCGAAAAGTTGAAGGATATTCCCGTGTTAAATCAGAAAGCCAAGTTCTAATAATTGTCTCAAAACGACTCATCCAAAAAACTAGCTTCTGAATTTTTTCTATTATATTTTGGCGAATTTTTCAATTTTTGACAAATTTTTCGATTTTTGATGAATTTTTCAATTGATCTTTAGCAGTTTCTAAAAAAAGTTTTACGCACAGTATAAATTTTAATTTTCGTGTTAATTTTTGATTCAAAGTCATATGGTAGCCATCATTTTACCTTCAACATGTCCAGAGTAGAAATCAGTTTCATACAGTACTTCACTTCGATCCATAGATCCGTTTTGCCCCATTAACTTGAAATTCGATTCCACAGGAATATGTGACGAACGTAGTACCATTGAATAACTATTTCCAAAAGCAGTGAAAGAGAGCAACAACCGCTTCACATTATTATCTGGCTTTAATCTTCGAATTTGTGGAGAAATATATTCAAATGCTTGGAGAGGAGAATCATTCTCATCCACTAAAAAAGAATATATAGAGCAATCGATGATAAACGGGGTGATCAAGTGTTCTTATTAATAAGATTTGTTAGAGCTATTGTGGATAAGGGTGGGGTCACCTCAGGGTCAAAGATCGAAAAATTTTTAAAGAGGGTTACCCGGTTGGCTTGATTTATTGGTTTAAAGGAATGAGAGTCACATAGTCATAAATGACTGTATTCACGTATAATTTAAACCCTTTAATATGAACTTTACGATTTCTACTCTCTCGGAGCTTCTTGGTGGAGTTCGAGTTCGTAGCCGAGTTGTCTTTCTTCACGAGTCATGAACGAATATAAATCTTGGAGTAGTATGTCGAGTTCTTCAGCTTCTTCGCATTATTCCAAACGTATTTCTGCTGAGCACATGTAGAGAGCACGACTTTGGTTAAACGCGGTCTGTTTTCACCATTCGGTAATTTGCCTGGGAGGCGATAAATAGTCATCAGGATCGCGAAAAATCGATTACGAGCATTCCCGAAGCGAGAAAACTTTTGTTTGCCTTTTAAAAATAGAAAAATACGTATTTTTACCCATATTTTCACATTTATTGGCTTTAAACTAAATTACGTATTTTTCAATTTTTAAGGGTCAAACAAAGGTTTTCGGGAATGCGATCAATCTATTTTTCGCATAAAATTACCCCTAAATATCATTTAAAAAATTTTTTTTCGATTTTTGACCTGAGGTGACCTCCTGATACACAATAGCTCCGATTTGTTCTTATTTTGAGAGTCCAAATCATATTTTTTTAAACAAATTTTATTAGAAAATATTTTTTATTTGAAAAAATGCAAAGAATATTATTTTTTTCATTGTTTTTAAGAAATTCTTGTATTTTTTGCTTATTTTTCACAAAAAATGTTCTTCGGACTTGGTCACCCTGATGATGATGATAAAACCCACCTGCTAAAGCACCATCCAAAATTAATAGAAGAAATAAATAAAATAACAAAGAGCGACAATTAAACATCATGTTGAAATCACTAAAAAGAGATGGTTAATTCAAAAATGGTAGGTTGTACTCATCAAAATCTATGAGATCACTCCTTTGTTTACTTTCCCGCTTCTTCGAACATGAAAAGTAAACAAGGCTCGTTCAGAATTTGTTGATAATGTAAAAATAAATGATTTTCACAAAAATTGTACAGGGTGGTGCAAAAAAACTGCAATTTTGAAATTTTTGAGGGCCATTTTTTCGAAAAATTTTTTTTTCTAAAAACATCATTTCTAGGGGTAAAAATAGCTGAAAAACACGATTCCTGCGTCAAAAAATTTTTTGACCCATAAAAGCCCCTTAAAATGGCAAAAAAACGGGTTTAAAAATGGCCCTCAAAAGTTTCAAAATTGCGGTTTTTTGCACCACCCTGTAGATCTTGATTAGGGACCGTCAGGGGTTTTCAGATCTCGACGAATACAGGAGGATATCGTGTCGGAAACGTTTTAAAATCAGAATCTACGGTATTAAAAACCACATTCTGAAAAAAAACCGTGTCGAAAATGGATATTGTGGCGAAAAAATCGACTTAGAAAAAGAGTGCTTTTGACCCCAGCTTTTAAAGGAAAAAGCGTACTTTCATAGAAAAAGTCTATTTATGGGTCAAAAGCACCTTTTCTAGGGGTAATTTATAGTCGAAAAACACGATTCCGATGTTAAAAAAGCCGCTTTCTTCACAAAAATACGAGTTTTTGATATTTTTCTTGTTTTTTTAAAGAAAAACATAAGAGGTTAATGTATTGGGTTGTAACATAAGTTGTTGCCGCCCAAAAAATATATCTAAAATCGGCATTTTTCGCTCGTTTTCGATGAAATTTTTTTTCAGTAGTGGGTAAGAGTGTATGCTGAATACGATCCAATCGGTCTTTTTCAACGAAGCTCATGTTTTCGTGTCAATATCCAGACTTTTTCAAAAAATCGAGGTTTTTTATACCCCTAATTAGGCCTAAAATGGCTCAAAAATCGAAGTTTCTCGGGTTTTTTTTGAAACCACGCTAGAAATGTTCTCCATATTGAAATACATCTGCCAGAAGGAAATTTTGGCCGAAAAAAATT
>OZJO01029678.1:0-36021 GCA_900406225.1 Acrobeloides nanus | reverse complement strand
AAACTCATTTTAGGGGGGTCTAGAATAGTGATAGGTCGAAAATCGTGACTCGAAATCGAACGAAATCGGTTCTCAAATTTTTTTTAGCTTTTTATGAAAATGTCAAAAACAAAAATAACACAGAAATTGCGTTCTACAACTTTTATTTTAAGCACCTTTTATGAAAATATATAGAAAAAAATACGGAACAAATTTCGTCGCGCTTTCGAGACAAAATTTGGCACGAAGTAGCAATGAAACTTGTCTCGTAACTTTTTTTTATATGTATTTTCATAAAAAAATGGTCAATATAAAAGTTGTAGAACGCAATTTCTGTGTTATTTTTATTTTTGACATTTTTCATCTTTTAATATTAAACGAGAAATGTCTGTTTGTCTGTTTGTGTCACCGAATTTTGTAACCTTAAGTCCTGTCCCGTTACGACTTAGATTTTTGGAAAGAGCTCAGCGAGAGAAGAAAAACGACACCAAAATCATGGGGGTACCCCCTTTTTCGATTTTTATTGATTTTTCAATTTTTACGAATTGTTTGATTTTTGAAGAATTTTTCTATTTTTCTTTATGAATTTTTCAATTTTAATGAATTTTTCAATTTTGGCGAATTTTACTTTTTTGGACAAATTTTTAATTTTTACCAATTTTTCAAATTTCCTCCAATTTTAGCACACACTTAAAACGATTGTAAAACTTTATCTTTTTTGCAAGCGGATGTAGTTTTATCAACCCATTAGTCCAAAAAGGAAAAATTTATACAACATCTAAAAACTTGATTTTTTGTGAACTATATATTAAAAAACTTTATAAATTGAACCATGTTAATCTCTTAAAAAAGCAGAATTTTCTTCTTGATCAGTACCGAAACCACAGCTCTCTCTCACTCTCTCTCTCTTATATGACTATCCAAAAATGCGGCTTTTGTTTTTGGCGGTGGTCCACATATTTGATAAGGTGTCGGCACGTCGGGCTTTGAAGTGGGAACCCCACGAAACCGACTATCAGTTCACTTCAAAGACGCACCGCCGATGGATGATGCCAGCTTTGTTTCGATGCAAAGTAGCGATCAGCAAAAATTTTCCTTGGAGCGAGACGGGCAACATCAAAAAAAGGCAAAAGAACTATTTTTGTTTTGAAGGTGGTCTATTTGAGTCGGTTTTAGTGATTTTTTAAAATAAAATTGATTGCTTTTTGTCAATTTATTAAAGGGTGAAAAAATTTGTTGTTTTTTAAACATGTTTGCAAGACTTGTTTATGATATAACCTTTGAATTTTTTGAATTTTGTAATTTTTTTTTGTTTTTTTGTGGGACAGTGGCCAAGGGATCGACCCCTCATTCCTGGACAAATCAAAAAATTTTCATCTATGATTTAGAAGAGGACGTGCCCAGGGCTCGAAAAAGTAGGTGCCAGCACCACACCCAGCACCCAAAATCACCCCAGTTCTAGTACCCTGAGTACTAGTACCCACAGAGTGCTTTTAGGCGTTTGATGCTACCTTTTCGGACCTTGGACGTGCCCTATTCCATCGTGCCTACCCCCAAGCTATGATCACTCAGGTGGCTCGAAAAAGTATGTGCTAGCACCACACCCAGCACCCAAAATCACCCAGTTCTAGAATCCAAAAGCACCTTGAGTGCTAGCACCCAGCATTTGTGGGACTAGTGTATGACCAAGGGATTGCCCCTCATTTCTGGACAAATCGAAAATTTTTCACCTATGATTTGAAAGGGGACGTGCCCAGGGCTCGAAAAAGTAGGTGCTAACACCCCACCCAGCACCCCAAATCACCCAGGTCTAGCACCCAAAAGCACCTAGGGTGCTTTTGGATACTGGGTGCTACCAACATTTCGACCTTTGACGTGCCCCATTCCACCATGCCTCCCCCCAAGCTATGACCATGTTTAGGACTCTGTTCTAATATAAAAAATATTTGTTTCCGACCACAAGCAAATCCCAAACTAATTCCTTCGCTTTATATACAAACATTGCGGACCCATTCACTTTTGCACATCTTCATTTCCGTCACCAACCACTACAACAATTACCGTATTTAATGCACGTATGAGAAAGGGAGAGTGTGTATATTGTTCTAACAATATGTAAACAAAGTCTCTTGACCTCGTGAATTACTTGCAACAGTAGCAAAATCCATCCCTCTGTTCGTGTTCTCTCTATTCATATGTTTAGTCCAGCGCCTATTTTGTTAATAGACACATTATTATTCAGGCCGAGATTTCAATTTGTATTGAGTGTTGGAAAATTGCTTTGTCAAGGAGATTTTTTGGGTCTTTATTTATTTTTGGTATATAATAATTTAGCTCTAAGTCTAAGCCAAGCTTAAGCCAAGCTTAAGCCACTAAGCGTAAGCATAAATGTAAGCCTAAGCCCAACGTATAAGTCTATGTATATGTCTACGCCTACGTTTAAGCCTACGCATATGCCTAAGCCCAAACCAAAGCCCAAGCCTATGCATATGCCTACGCCTAAGACTAAGCCCAAGCCTAAGACTAAATTAATCCAAGCCTACGCCTAAAACTATGCCAAAGCCTAAGTCTACGTTTACGCATATGCCTAAGACTAAGCCCAAGCCTACGCATATGCCTATGCCTAAGACTAAGCCTAAGTTTAAGCCCACGTTTACGCATATGCCTACGCCTAAACCTACGATAAGCTCTAAAAAGTTTAGCAATTTTTAGAGCGCAAGAAAAAATCACTTTGGATCCCTTTTAAGATTTTTTAATTAAATTTCTTTAAAAGCTATACCTCCTCTAAGTTTATAACGTAAAAAACAATTTTTCAACTATTTTTTCACCTGCATATAACTTAAAACTTATGTTTACTTTAGGTGCATAAATTCTCCTTTCAACAACGTCTTGCTCAAAAAATTCTTTCCCTCTATATCTACATCTAGGATTACGTGGAATATTTAATGGTTCACTTGATGAATATTAAATTTTCAACAACTAGGACACGAATTTTTTAATCATTGCAGATGGCACTTCCAACATAGCCAACTTTTCATGCTTCACAACGATTAATATTATGAAAAATCTATGGGTTCTAAGTTATTTTCTAATACTCAAAGTAATGGGTAGTGAAAATGTTTCTTGTTCAACAACGGGTAAAAAGTCTTTATTTTTGTGGTCTATTGATTCGGAAATGCTAAATGCGAGAAGTTATTTGTTTGGGACAATACATGTAGCTTATACTGAAGTTTGGGATTATGGTAAGTCGTGCCCCCAAACCTAAAAAAGAGTCCCCTTCAATCTGAAACAAAGAGTCATGCCCCCAACCATAGATGGATAGGGAGTCCACTGGTGGACTTCCTCCCTACACTTGGAGGCCTGACCCAGATTATTGACCAGAGGCCAAAAATTGGCTCAAAAAATGACTAAAAGATATTATTTTTGGCAAAAAAACGCATTTTTGAGCAAGACTAGCAGTTTTTGAGCATTTTTTGGTGAAAAAATGTCATTTTTTAGTGAAAATTTTGAAAAAATGACCCCCCCCCGCAATTTTTGGTCTGATCCCCGCAAATTTTCGGAAAAGTGGACCCCCTCTATCCACCTATGCCCCCAATCCGAATCTAGCTACTATCCTATGATACTGACTCCATACATGAGCAGGGTGATGAGTTTCATATCCAGATCTCCATGAACGGGGAAAGCGGTTTTTTCTGACAAAAATAGCCCTTTTTGAAAAAATGACATTTTTGCAAAAATTTTCAAAATAGGAAAAACATCTTGGTCCCCCCCCCCAAGTGAAAAATTTTCAATTTGTCAACACGGCGTCCGGAACTTGCACAAAAGTTGGAGATATATTCTCCAATATGTTAGATAAACTGTGTCTCCATTTAAACTTCCTCAATGTCCCTATTTATCCATCCCGGTGCCAAAATTGCGGATGCAAAAAGTGAATATTAAATTCTTGACAAGAATAGCACCCATTCATAAAACAGATTTGCCATCCGCCGCATTCCCTAAATTGGTCCAAATTGGGGCCTGGAAAATTGCACCAAACCTTCTTTCTCGCTCAACATGTGTAACTTATAACATATAACACCTGTTGTAAAAGAATGAGACACAAACAATCCATTGTGTTATATGCAAATTTTTAATTAGATTAAAAGCAGATGACAAATGATGTTGTTTGACAATGTTATTTTAGTCTCGGACAAAGTTAAAGAAGCTTTTGATGAAGCGGACTCGATAGTTTTTGAATTGAAATTACATGACCCGGAAACTATAGAAACTCTAATGAGGTGTAAGAATTTGGAAGATGGTATGAGAATAAGGGATATATTGCCGTTTGATATCTACATGAAATTGAAATTGTGTAAGTTTTGGGTAGTGGTTATACCAGGGATGCCAGAAACATTTTTTCAAAAACAGCAAATCTGACTTCAAAAATCAGATTTTAGGAGCAAAAATCAGCAAAATTCTAATTTTTTATTATATTTCGCATCTCAAAAATCAGATTTGATACTGAAAAATCAGCATTTTGCCAGATTTTATATCTTAAAATAGGCACTTTTCTGAAAAATCAGCAGGCTTGGCACCCCTGGGTTATAGCCTATCTTTGACAATCAAACTTTAGATATGAAACAATTCCGCCAAAATCTATATCAATGGAGTTATAAAAAACATTCCAACTCAAAATCGAATGCCAAAAAGCATGCGAGACATCTATATTCCAGTTTAGTTGGTAAGACACAATTTTTTTATACATTAACACTCGAATAATTAGTTGTGCCAACGGTTCATTCAGGTGCATTTTTTGCGCTGAACACGATGGTGCTAATGAAAAAATTTTAAGACCCTCCAAAAATTGTAAAAATGTATTTCAAACTTATGACCCTTCAAAAAATCGATTGCGCGAATTCCTGAAGCCAAACAAAGCGCTTCATTGACCCTGATTCAGGGAATGGATTATCGAGAACTTATTTCATATTGGAGAAAGGTTCAAGAAATCAGGATCAATAAGCGTTTTTAGGTCTCGGCAATGTGTGCATAAACTCCCAGGGGTGGGGACTTGCGCCCTCATATATGCGCAACGACACTTGCGTACCCGACTTTTGAGCACATGATTGTTGCGCCCCGACATTTGCGCAACATTTGCTCCCCGACATTTGCGTCCCCTACATATACGCGCTAATAATTACGCCTCGACATACACCTGTACACCTCAAATTACACATTTGCACACCACAATTATTAGCGCGCATATGTAGGGGCGCAAATATCGAGGCGCAAATGTCGGAGCGCAAATATGAAGTAGTATCAAGGCGCAAATGTGAAAGTGCAAATGTCAGGTGCGCCTATGTGAGGACGCAAAGATGTTACATTTTCAATCACCTAGCCCTCTTTTGCGATTCATGAGCAAAGAAGGGTTAATAAAAATTTCCATACTCTTATTTATAGGTGATTGGGAGACGAAAAAACCAGTATGGTTGTTATTTTTATTGTATCAAATAAGTGAAACCTTTACTATGGAAAAGAGAGATTCGGCACCAATGTTTGACGTGTTCTTGGCTCATAAGGCTTTAAATCAAGGAAAAAGAATTCATTCTATAGAGTCTCCGGAAGAACAGTGTAATCCATTGACATCAGTGAATGATGAGCAGGTTAGTATGGGGGGGGGGAAGCAAAACCGATCTATAGGAGCCGGGAAGCAAAATTGCCCTTCCCCTCCCACGAATAAATATATAGGCGATTTATACGGAATGCCTCCTATAGGTGGATAGGGGATCCACTAGTGGATCCCCCGCGATTTTTCAATCAAAGGGCGAAAAATGTATTAAAAAATGGCATTTTTGGCAAAAAATTTGCATAAAAATAGCTTTAAAATGTTATTTTTTAACTAAAAAATGACATTTTTGAGCAAAAATAGCCATTTTTGGTGAAAAAATGTCATTTTTTATTGAAAATTTTGAAAAAATGACCCCCCTCCCGCAATTTTGGGTCAGACTCCCCGCCACAAATTTTGAAAAAGTGACCTTTCTATCTACGTATGCTCCCCATGGTGAAATAAAAAAACAATGATCGATATTTCACAAAATTCAAGCACTATGAGCTCTTATTTCTTTCTGAGAATGATTTTTGCGTGAATTTTGCAAATTTTACCCATTTTTTGTTCCTCTCTCTCTTTAGACCCCATATGGGTATTCTGTATACAGAGAGTCATATAAATTTTCAATTTTAGATCGTATTTGCCATCAATTACACTTTATCCTACTTGGATTTTATTAGCCGAGTTAGAGAAGCAAGAAATCAAAATGGTATTGAAAATGAGAGTATAAGTCAAACAAGTATGGAAGACCTTATAAGAAGATATCGATGCGGTGATTTAGAAGAATCGATTTTTACGATGAAGAAATTTGCTCATTCCGGTTTTAGCGTGAATCCAGAAATTGATGTGATTGCACATCAGGTAAATGCTATGATCATGGGACTCTCCATATGCAGGGTGGAGCAAAAAGTTCTGAAGCGTTTCAGTTTTAGGCTCAGAAAATTCAGTCTTTAGGCACCTAATACTGAACGTAACTAGTTTTAGGCATAGAAAATTCAGTTTTAGGCTTAGGCACAACATCGGCCCCCCTCGGGGCTTCTCACTTTGGTCCCGAGGTTCGATACTAGGGAGCTAGGCCCCTGTGTCGAGGGGCCTAAGCTTCGAAGGCTCCCGGTTCTTATGTTCATTTGGGCTGGGCCTGGAAGACTATTCCCCTAAGCTCCTTAGACTCCGCTCCTCAAAGCTCCTTTGGCTCCAAGAGCCTGTGTCCACCTCAGTCGTGTCCACATGGGCACGGCACACGCCTCCTGTGTCCCAATAGTGATCCAAAGTCCAGTTCCTCTAGACCCGGATCCACATGGGAACCGAGACCCTCCCCCCTCTTCCATGGGGGCCCGACCCTAGGGTCGGGACTGAAGGGCTTCGGTGGCCCAAGAAGAGTGCCTATTGCGACCTCTGACCTTTACCCATGAACTTTTTGATTTTAAAATTGAATTTAAAAAAACTTTAGATCGACCGCCAAATTGTAGATGACATTATTGTCAAGAGAAACATCCGAATGGCTTCAAGAATCCAAGGTCTACTGCAATCTCGTCCTTCTACAAGCTTTTTCTTTGCTTTAGGAACAGGTATTTCAATATTTTCCTCCAATTTTTCTACACATTCCTATCGTTTTAGGACACTACCTAGGTGAAGAAAGCATAATAAATCTTCTTGAAGAGAATGGCTATTTTGTTTCCCCCGTAACTGATGATGAAGAGATTCTCGGCTATCTTCGTGCTGCCGAAGCAAGAGGCACGAAATTCAACGAGCTCTGGATACGAGATGTCCCAGAAGATAAGCTACAAATCTCGATCTCAATGCTAGAAATGTCTAACAGTTCGTGTTCAAATTTTGTTTTTTCTATATACCTCTTAATTTTTCTCCTTATGGTAATTTTTTATTCGTAATTTTTGATGAAATAATTTGCATATTGTTTATTGTTAAACGGGTATGTACATAAAGTTTATGAAAATTTTTACATGTATTTGTTACGGGCAAACTCGATCGGAGTCTCAAGTTTGCCTGGGCATCTTTTTCGGAGTAATGGTAATGTCCTAGCGCCATTTTTGGACTAGTGAAAATCGCCTAGAGGCTTTTTGATCAGCGAAAATTCGGTTAACACTAGAACGGTTTCTTGTAAAGGAGATTGATTTTGGTGGATTTTTTCATGTCGATCATTATGCGCAAAAAAATTTTGAAAAAAGTTTGTTTTTGAGGGATCTGGTGTCTCTTGAGGTCATTTATGTTGAATTTTTGGACCCTTTTATAAAAACAACTATATCTCCGCGTAGGAAGCGTTTTGGGAGGTGATTGACCACTTATTGGAAAGCTAAAATCTGCACTATACGATGGTATATTAACTTGCCATATATCCCCCAGAAATTAAATAGTTATGGATCAATCTTTTGACCTATATTAAATTTTACTGTTTTTTTCACTAAAAAATTACAAAATCGGTCTTTTTGACCCTGATGCAAGCGTTTTCGTGGTCATCAATATTCACAAAAGTTGTTGCTAGACATCTGAGCTATCTATCTATGTGCAGTTTTGGAGGGATCGCACAATTTTTTGAGATCCCCGGTCGAGTTTGCCCGTAACATATATAATATTCTGTTAGCCAAGTCTTTTTGGCGAGATTATTGGAGTTCCATTTCCGTTGCCATTATTGTCTTTTGAATAGAGCTTTGTACAAAGAGTGCTGCACAGATTTGAGCAGAATTGCTGCTTTCCTTTCTTTGCTAAGTTTCCTATAATAAACCTATTGTCAAATACATATTACGTTGCGCCAAAATACCGAAAAGATGCAGGCAAGGGTCAAAATTTAAAAATTTTTTCGCCAATTGACCCAGCTCCCCGATTCTATTTTTTCGGATTTTATTACCCCTCCCCACGTTATCAAACATGCACTATCGTTGTCAACTTTTTATAGAGAGGACTGACTCCCCCTCTAACATGATAACGTAATATCTGAATGGTCCCGTACGATTTGGACGAGCACCACTTTTTGCAACTCTATGTAAACTTTCTTACCAACTTTGATCTCTTTAAAAATAATAGATCCGGTCTTTTTATCGAAAACCTTGCACTGATACGTCCCGTCGTCTAAACTGGAGTTGTAATTGTTGATTTGAAGAATCTGGTTGTTTGCAAAAAACATATAGCTTCTTTCAGAGTCTTAAATAGGTTATTTTTTATCTTACTTTTATGTAATAAAAAATCGTACGTCTAGTCAGAGCAACTATTCCTTTCTCCCACATCGTAATCAACTCATTTGGATTTCTTGAAGTTAGGTGGACCTCGCATGATAAGTTAAAATTACTACTTTCTTTTGGATTTTCAATGTCACCATTTTCACTGATGAAATGGAGTTCTTCTAAAATTCTTAAGTTTACGCGGATTTCAAGATTAAAATTAGCGATCAGCATTCAATGATCACCATGGTTTAGTGGTTCGATGCTCTGACAGGGATTCGGCATCACTCACAATAGTAAAAGCTCGGTTCCTCATTACAGACAAATGATTTTGTAGAAGCCTTTGAAAATGGGGCCAGGACCACTTGGACCCATTTGGGAGTCCACGACCCTGTGTCTCCGGACCCATTTTCGGAATCTGATTCCGATTAGATTCCGAAAAATTGATCCAGAACCCAAGGGTGAAGAACTTAGATGAAGGATCTTATAAGGGGAACCATGGAAATCATGCTTGAAACGCCACAAAACGCTTGTCTCTGACAGCTGCTTTTCACAACATTTGAAGTCAGCATACATTGCCTTTGTCAAATGCTTAAAATGTAATGCAACGTACAAGCCTAAAGTGCTCAAAGCTCATGGGGGCATGTTTGCGGGATTAAATTTTGTCGTTCATATTCGGCCTATCATAACCCTAATAGAAAATACTACATTCAACCATTACGTCGCCCAAAAATTCCGAGCGGCGCTCCTGAGAACTCCATGCGGCACTCCCGCGCATCTCGAGTGGCGATCCTGAACACTCCGAGTCATAGATGAATAGGGGGGGGGGGGGCGTAAACCTCCTCGCGAGGGGGAGGGTCTAAAGGAAATTTTTGCCTTTCGGCGCCCCCCCCCGCCCCCACCTTTCGCCTTTATCTTTTTTTATGCCACTTTTTTTATAGCAAAACTTCTTTAACCTACCAAAAAAGTTAACATCAACGGAGACTGTTTTTGTTTCTTCATTATAACTAGCTGTGCATACATAAATGCCACTATCTTCTAATGAACTGTTTCTGATTAGTAAACTTAACGTAAAGGAGTCTAATCGTTTGNGTTTTTGTTTCTTCATTATAACTAGCTGTGCATACATAAATGCCACTATCTTCTAATGAACTGTTTCTGATTAGTAAACTTAACGTAAAGGGGTCTAATCGTTTGACTTCCACATTACCAGTACTAAAAAAAATTGATTCTTAAAGGAGTAAACGAGAAACATGGTCCAGGGATCTTTACAGCCAGATCTCCGAAAAAAATTTTTAAGAAAAAATCCTTCTAGGGTAATTTTGATGCGAGAAAAACCGACAATAAAGAAGTCTTACGTAGAAATTCCGTTGCCAGATTTAGTCCAGATGAGACCTGGTGATTGTCCATTTGCTACACCCGTGATAATGCACATGATCGCCAGAGGTGTTCCAGCTGGTCTTTGACCAACCGAGAAAACATTCGGATCTGGGCTCAATCGAATTTCCCAACCTTGAATGCATTGTTTTGACAATTTTTATAAGTTTATAACACTTACATGACCCATAGAAAACTATCAAAGCACTAGAAAAAATAAAAAATTTGTTCAAGTCACACATGTCTGGAGGTCAAACAGGTGGCCGATACGAGGACTCGATAGAGATTAACGTTTACAACACAAAATGAGCTTTGAAATAAATGAGCTTTGAACAAAATGAGCTTTGAAGCAAAAAGGCAAAAACTTTTCAAACAACACAAGTCTTCTCTTCCTCGTTCCAGTCAGTATTAGGTGATTAATTTATTGGTTATGGCGTTCGAGTTTTTAAGCACACACACAACGAACAGTTGACAATATTTAGACAGTTTAAAAGCCGCTTTCTATACAAATCGACCCTTGGAAGGACCCGGATCCCAAAAGTTGTTTGATTTGTCTAAATTTCACATATACTATGCTGAGTCCGAAAATGAAGGAATTGACATCAACTTTTCAATTGGATTTTGATATCCGGCAAATGAGCCTTGTTTTTCTTTGTTTTAAACACCAACGACACTACAAATTGCTATATCTCGGCCTAGGTAAAAGATCTCGTCATGGTTTTGGTGTTTTTGGAATCCTCAACTCACGAGCTACAAACTTTATATAGACACTATGTGGTGAATTCGATGTCCGGGAGGAGTTATGATGCCATCTTTGAAAAATTACGTCAAAAATTTGATCCCTAAAATACAAAGATTGACCCATATCTCTGCAGATTAGATTGTAGCTGGCTTCCTGATAGTTCAGTTTTTAGAGCTTTATTAGAACTTTTCAAAAAGTGGTCAATCGTCGGAATCAGATTCGCGGCGATAGACCAATTTTAAGTTGGTTGAGTTCAAAAACTCTAAATCTAAAATTAGCGAAATTGGCCATAATTTATATATATTCGAAAAATTCATGAAAAATAGAGCATTTTTTGTTTTTACAGTAAATTCTGAATCATTATCGTTGTCGAGATAATTGAAGTTGGCGATTTTTGGAATTGATTTTAAATTTGAATTTCCCGCGAAAATTGAAAATCAGGGTCTTGGCGGGAAATTCAAATTCAAAACCAATTCCAAAAATCGCCAAATTCAAACGCGATTATCTTGACAACGATAACGATTCTGAATTTACTGTAAAAACAAAAAATGCTCCATTTTTTATAAATTTTTCGAATATATAAAAATTATGGCCAATTTCGCTAATTTTAGATTTAGAGTTTTTGAACCCAAAACGGGGGTACATGTGAAATTTAGACAAATCAAACAACTTTTGGGATCCGGGTCCTTCCTTAATGAACCAAGAATAGATTATTACAGAAAGTGGCTTTTAAATTCATAAAATTTTATTTAAAAAATACAATAGATAATCTAGTTATAGGAAATAATATTACAAATATGGAATTTCCATAGGATTCAGTGCCGATGGCACAGGAGCAAATGGCGCAAAATTCATTTTGAACGGGAAGGTTTGATCCCCATAGGTCTAAAATTTTGGAGCTACACACAATAAGGGGAGCAACCCACGTGAAAAATTTTTCAGGAATTTTTTAGAAATGACACCTCTAGCGGTAATAAAATGCGGAGAATCCGAATTTGATATTTTCAAAGCGAAAAATCATTTAAAAAAAATAAATTTCCGGGTCGCAAAATGTCAAAAAGCCATTTTCCCTATATATTTATAGATCATATTTAGGTATATCACTAAGATTTTCGGCTAACTCGAAAATTGAGCGCAATTGACCATTCCTAACTGGCTTTTCATCATTTGGGTCTATTTCATTATTAACAAGTAGCAATTGATTCAGGTTGGGCATGTCAGAGATCATTTTTATGGCAAAATTTTCCTCCACTAGATTAGCTTCGTCAATGATAATATGAGTGAATTTATCATGAATAAAATCTGAAAATGATAGTTTATTTGGAACTAGTATCGATTGGTTATCCCACTGAACGTGAAATTTTTCGAAAAAAATGTTTTCATCATCTGGAATTGGAGGGGAATCGATTGTGCGCATTCTCGAAGAGTGAAAATGCTTTCCTGACCTTGATTCAGTGAATATGAATCCTTGAATTAGGGAAGCGTTTTTACATTTCGGGAATGCGCGCAATCGATTCCCCGCACAAAATTACCCCTAAAGGGTTATTTTTAAAAAAATTTCGCTGTAAAAAACTTTTTTTTCATGGATCAGGATCAGAAAAGAGTTTTCAAATTTGGACCATGCAAAAAGATTAGGCTCCGGACGGGATCGAACCCGGGCCTTCAAACTCAATGTCTGTGATACTATCCACTAGGCTATGGTTCTGGTGTTTTTTATACCCTCTTCGTGAAGCAGACTTTAAGTCTTATCATAAACGAACTTTATCAAAACTTACCACTTATATAATTCCACACATCCTTATGCACCAAAATCAATCTAATCGGAAAGTGCTTCAAAATTATTTCCAAAAAGATTTTACACGATGCTGAACAAAACGCAAAATGCGACCTCAGCTTCAAATGTTTCTTGACAATCGCCATTTCTGAGCCGGACAGCACATTGGATTTCATCAATTCCTCTAATAAATATGGTATTGAGAAATTATTTTGTTTTGCTTCTTTTGAGGTATAGCTAATTATAGACGTGAGAATGAGCGTGGAGAAATTTGGCAGCATAGAGGTTTCGTTTAGAACGTTAGTAAAATTTTTAATTGTATCATCGGAGTGGCAAATGAGCATTTGTGAAGAGNGTGAGAATGAGCGTGGAGAAATTTGGCAGCATAGAGGTTTCGTTTAGAACGTTAGTAAAATTTTTAATTGTATCATCGGAGTGGCAAATGAGCATTTGTGAAGAGATATACATGGAAAATACAGATTTTGCATATTCTATTAATAAGGTAGGTTTTTCGGATACGGAGGTAGATTCTAAAAATTTAATGAGAATTATTACAAACCGGGAAACTTGGTCAAACTTTTTGAAATCTTTTGAAAAAAAAATTTAGTCAAAAAATCGAATTTTTGCTCAAAATTGAATTTTTGTCAAAAATCGAATTTTAGTCAAAAAATTGTGAAGACGCTTCCTTGACCCTGATTCAGGGAAGGGATCGGTGTTTTGAAGCGAAAATCAATTTATTTACGTATCAATTTATATTATTTTCGCTTCAAAACACCGATTCCTTCCCTGAATCAGGGTCAAGGAAGAGTTTTCACTGTTCGGGAGTGCGCGCAATCGATTCCCCACCTAGAAAAACCTAAGAATCAACGGTTTTCTCATAAAAACCCGAAAATGTTTGATTTTCGCTTCAATACACCGATTACTTCTCTGAATCAGGGTCGAGGAAGCGTTTTCAAGGTTCGGGAATGCGCGCAATCGATTCCCCGCCTAGAAAAACCTAAGAATCAACGGTTTTCTCATAAAAATCCGAAAATATTTGATTTTCGCTTCAAAACACCGATCCTCTCCATGAATCAGGGTCAGGGAAGCATTTTTACGCTTCGGCGCTGCGCGCAATCAATTTCTCGCATGATTTTACCCCTAAAATGACCTTTTTAGAAAAAATTTTTTTTCGAGAAGTGGTCGCAAACTGGATCCCCCTTTAAAGGAGGCGTGCATAGGCCCGTTCTCGAAAAAAATTTGTTGAAAAATGACCCCTTTAGGGGTAAAATTTGACGAGAAATCGATTGCGCGCATCGCCGAAACATGAAAATTACGCTTACCCAAAATAGCAACATGATTTTTCGAATTCAACAATTTGGCAACAACCAAATTTTGATCTGCACTCAAAGCACTCGAAGAATCATCATAATTCGAAACTGGTTGAATATCTTCTTCAAATTCCAACAAACCCATTAAAAGTCTCAGTGTTTTCAAATTTGAACAATCTGCCTTCTTCAATAAGAGATCCGAAAATTTTTGTTTTTTGAAAAATTCAAACTGTTCTTGATAGACTTTCAAGTTGAGATCCAATGTTAGGCAACACTAGAAAGAAATTTTTTAATCAAATTATAGAGAATTTCCCGGTATTATAAAAATTAGCGAGCTTACTAGACGTGAATTTTTTCAAAAATTTTTTGGTATAGACTCAAATGAAAAAAAATTTACGTCTAGTGGGCTCGCTAATCCTTAGTAGTACCAATTTCCCGAACTTTAAGGAGAAATTTGAGCCAAAATGGTGTAAAATTCATTTTGAATGAGGAGGGGTCGATCCCCGAAAGCAAAATTTTGTTTTTTACAGGACGCTCCAAATAAATGGCATGTTTGCGAGTTTTGTGCAATTTTTTCCTTTAATTTTCACAAAATAACAGTATTTTTTCTGAAAATTTCTAGAAATGACACCTCTAGGGGTAATAAAATGCGGAGAATCTGAATTTGACAATTTCGAAGCGAAAAAACGCTTTCCTGATTCAATGAAGACCTATGTATTGAAGTGAACAGTATCAAAAATCGCATTTTTACAATTTTACGCTTCAATATATAGGTCTTCCCTGAATCAGGCAAGCTTGTTTTCACTTCGAAATTGTCGAATTCAAACTACCCGCATTTTTTACCCATAGAGGTGTCATTTCTAGAAAATTCCAGAAAAATTTTTTCACATAGGTGATCCTTCTCCTATTGTATAGTAGAAGCTCCTGAATCTTTTCTTAGAACCAGACATGTCCTATATAAACACCCTACCTCTACAGAACCAGTTGTAGCTGCTTCAAAAATTTCCGCTCTACTCGGACTCCCTGCTCCTATAGGCCAAACATGTGCAAAAATTTCATAATTTTCATACATTCCTTCATAATTTTCATGACATTTCACTTTAACAACAATTCCCGCCGCAAACGAAACAGCTGTTGGGTTTTCCGAAACTTGAAACATTGCACCTTTTTGCCAAAATTTGATAAAATCATCCGAGATATCATCAAAATTTTGCATTATGGAAATTTTTGGCACGTCTGGGATTTCATTTGAGAGTCGAGTAACTGTTGTGATCAATTGAGTTTCAGAAATTTTTGCTTCTTCTTCTTTTATGATAGCCTCTAGTTCGGTGCAAGTAAAAGATTCATAGAATTCGATGAAAGCTTGTTCATTTTGCTGGGAACATCTATATCGTCCAGGAAGAAAATTGTTAATAGAGAAGTCATCGCCTTTAGACAGAGGTTCGATTTTTGAGATTGTCCATGCACGATTTTTTAATGGCTCATCATCGGAATTAAGCTGAAATAAATTTTTTACAGGGTGGGCCAAAAAAGTGGCTTTTTCTATTTTGTGAGAAACGGAAATTTATTTTTCTAAAAGTGAACCCTCTAGGAATAATTTTATGAGGGGAATTGATTGCACGCATTTCTGGAGCGTGAAAGCGCTTCCCTGACCCTGATTCAGGGAAAATTGGTTTGGAAGCTATTTTTATTTTTCGCATTTTTTATCTGAAGATCATTCTTCTAGGATAATTTTTGAGAGAAATCGATTGCACAAAAAATCGGTGTTTGTGCAAAAAATAAATTTTGAGCAAAAAATTAGATTTTGAGCAAAAATTCGATTTTTGAAAAAATTCAATTTTTGAGCGAAAATCAGTTAGTATGCAAAAATTCGCAATCGATTCCCCGCATAGAAAAACGGGGTAAACGACGCTTTTCCGGTTAAAATTCGAAAAAAATTTTCAGACCCAGACCCTTGTCATTTGCGGTCGCTATTGGAAACTAGATTTTGATTGTTGTGAAAAAATGAACTCCCCTCTTGGTCGCATGCCTTTTAGTTTCTGTAAAAAGTTTTTAAAAAATATTTTTAAACAACTAAACTTACAATGCATCCTGGCGGCAGAACATACGTCTCTCCTACTCTTGAATCCCTTGGAATAGATCGTAATGATGCCCAACAAATTTGATATTGAAAATGATCGGTACTCATTTTGATCGAAGTAGACAAATTTAAGTTTGAAATAGGACATGAAATTATCATCATACTTCCAGAGTCAAACAGAATTCTGACCATGTACTTTCCAGTGTCTTCATTATGAACCAAAAATATAACAGCCGGCACGATTTTTGAATTAACATCATTTTTTACCAACGACATGGAGAGGGCCTAAAATTTTTTTTAATGATTAAATAATAAAAAAAATAGGCGGTGCTATGGATGAGGACGAGCACTTGAGAACGCGACACTCGAGGACGCGACATTGAGGACGGACATTTCAGGACAGGCATTTGAGGACGCGACATTTGAGTATTTATTTTGAATGTTTAAAATATTAAAAAAAGTTCATGAATCTTCATAAGTTCTTCATTTTGTTGAGACATATCGGGCACGATGTCGTCGTCTTGAGTGGGAGTTTGAGAGGAAATAGTTTAAAAATTCAAATGTTCGTCCCCAAATGTTGCATCCTCAAAGGGCCGTCCTCAAATGTCCCTTAAATACTCGTCTTCATCCGTCACACTGCAAAAAATGGCGGTGGGATACTTGCGGATGGACATTTGTGGACGAAACGTTTGAAAAATTCAATTTTTTCAAAAATTCAAATTGTTCAAAAATTTGAATTTTTCAAACGTTTCGTCCGCAGAAGTCCGTCCGCAAATGTCCCGTCCGCAAGTGTCCGTCGGCAAGTATCCGTCCGCAAATGTCCGTCAGTATCCCACCGCCCAAAAAATTACCTTTCCACCCGGCAAAATATGCCCATTCTTCATAAAGTCATCGATATTCATATCTTGGCAATTCCATGGCAAGTGAAAATCTTGAACATTCTCCATTCTGCTTACAATAAATTCATCGAGCAATTGTGGTTTTTCATCAGGCTTCATAAAAAGTGGTGCGTCAGTTAGATCCAGAAAAGGAACAACTTTTCCATTCATATCAGATTTTACATGACCGATAATATGATTTTCTAGGATTTGGATGATAATATAAGAGACGGAGAATGTCTAGAAATTTTAATCGTGTTTGAAATGTTTTAAATAGGATAGGAAGTAACACACGGCTAACGAAAGAGAAAAAAGGTACAGGCAAAGGTCAAAATTTTAAAAAAGCTCGCCAATCGATTCAGCTTGCCGAGCGCATCAAAACAAGTATCATATCATGGGGTTTTGGGAGAGGGGGTTGACTCATGGCCGATTGGCTAACGTGCTCAGGAAATCGATTCCTCGTACGGAAAACCCCCCTAAGGCACAATTTCGGCGAAAGTGGACATTGTTTTTGTGAATTTTTGCACAAAAATCGAATTTTTGTGTGGTGTTAATTCGAGATAAATGTAATGACAAAACTTTTGTACCACCCTGTAATTGGGGTTGAAGATGGGAATGGGACATTCACAAACGCGAAAATTGTTTTTGGTGGGGGATCTTACCCCTTCCCCTTTGTGCCACTGGAGAGCAAAGTCCGTAAAAATTATTTTTGCTTCCCCTTGATAGTTTCTTTCAAAATTTCTACCTCGTTACTCCTCCGAACTTTAGCCTTTTCGACTGGCAACGATTTGTACGTTGCTGTTTCATCTCTTTTAACTGTTGAACCAATCAATGAAACTCGACTTTGTATACTGGGTCGGAGACCATCTGGTCTTGTAAAGACTCTTGTATCTATTAGATGATGTCTATCTTCAGATTTTTTATGACGCTCCTTATCCTTTTCTCTATTATAATATCTATCACTTGATCTGGAACTTGAACTAGAAGTCGATGGATGACTTCCATGATGTCCATTTCTTTCTCTTTCCTAAATTTGTATAGAATTTAAAAATTGGCAAAAAAATATTTTTGAAATTGTTAATTGAAGAAAAATCCGTGTCTCTAATTTTTTAAAATTTTAACCTCAAAATCTTTAAAAAACACGAATTTCCGAAATTTTCAATACTTGAAAAAGTTCAGCAAAAATCTCAAACTTATTACTTACAGGGTGGCACAAAAATAACGACATGAACTAAAATTCGAAATTTCGCAGGGAAGCCAGCTTTCTAGGGATTTTTCTAGGCGGGGAATCAATTGCTCGCATTATCAAAGCATGAAAATGCTTCCCTCTCCTTTAAAGGGGGTGTGGTTTGGGGTCACTTCGTGAAAAGTGGGGTCTAAAATAGGGAAGGGTAGAAAATTTAAAAAATTTTTTAATAAGTGACCCCTTAGGGGCAATTTTATGCGGGGAATCGATTGCACGCACTCCTGAACCTTAAAAATGCTTTCTTGATCCTGATTCAGGGAAAGAATCGGTGTATTGAAGCGAAAATCAAACATTTTCGGATTTTTATGAGAAAACCGTCGATTCTTAGGTTTTTCTAGGCGGGAAATCGACTGCGCGCATTCCCAAAGCATGAAAACGCTTCTTTGACCCTGATTCAGGGAAGGGATTGGTGTTTTTAAGCGTAAATCTGAAAGTGCAATTTTTAGTTTTTTCCCTGAATCTGGGAGCATTTTCACGGTACGGGAGTAAGCGCAATCGATTCCCCGCCTAGAAAAACCTAAGAATCGACGGTTTTCTCAAAAAAATCCGAAAATGTTTTTCGCTTTAATACACCATTTTCCCTGAATCAAGGTCAAAGTTTTCATACTCCGGGAGTGAGCGCAATCGATTCCCCGCATAAAATTACCCCTAAAGGGTCACTTGTTAAAAAAATTTTTAAATTTTCTACCCTTCCCTATTTTGGACCCCACTTTTCACGAAGTGACCTCAAACCTTTAAGAGCACCCCGAATTTATTTCATTAGAATTGGGATATCCAAGTTTTTTTTGCACCAACCTGAATAATTTAATTTAAAAAAAATGACATACTTCATATTCCCGTCGAAATTTTCGAAAATCAAATACTGTTTCTGGATCTATTTCGTTATAAGAAATCTTTTTACGTTTCCTATCCATTTTCTGAAAATATCAGTAGATAAAACTTGAAGACTCTTCTATAAAAGCTACATAGACAACACATGAATAAAAATGATCAATTTTATGATAATTTTTTATTCTATTCAATAAATAAAAAATCAGTATTGCTTCAAGCTTAATGTATTTTTTCTTATTTAAAAAAGGCATAGCGCCAAAAGTTTTCGCTTTAATACAAATTCCCATTTACAGGGTGTATTAAAAAGCCGGAAAAAAGCCGCGTAATCGATTTCTCGCATAAAATTACCTCTAGAACAATGATTTTCAGAAGAAAAATCAAAAAATTTTCATTTTCGCTTAATACACACTTTTATTTCCCTGAATCAAGGAAGCATTTTCAAGCTTAGGTAATGCACACAATCGATTTTTCGCATAAAATTACTCCTAGAAAGGTCTTTTTTTAAAAATTGAAAAATTTTCAACCATCATAGAGCGATCATCTAATGTCGGTTAGTACAAAAACATTTACAAACATTTATTTTCAATCCAACAATCCTTATATTTAAAGTTACAATCAAAATAACGAATATTGACAGAACCATTTCTCTTCTTCTCGTTGTGGAATCGAACATGCGGCATCGAGAGGTAGTAGTCCGGGTTGAGATTCTTTGAATTTGGTGGCTCCACGTGCGTTCGATTGAACATGTGCTCGTACCAGCAGACCATGGCACCGAAATCATAATCGGGCATCATTTTGTTGACGAACAAATGAGGCAACGTAGTGAGCCGATGCAGATCTTCCAAACCGAAAATACAAAGGCTGTGGCGAAAATCACCAGAATAACAATTTTTAAGTTCGTGTTCGAAGCTCCAAATGTTGTATCTGGAAAATGAATTGAACAAAAAGTGCTGCTATTCACATACCTAGAAACATGTTTCGTTTCTATTCCTCGATCTAGACAGACATGAGTAAACCCGCCTGGAACATTCAAAGCATCGGTTGTATGTAAAGTGGTGAGGAAAAATTCGTCGATCGCAAAACGCCCTTCTAGCTGTGCCATATATTTGGATAAATTCAACTCGTTTAGCATGAAATCAACCATTGGTCTTGATACAGATGCTTGGAATAAACCCGTAGCAAAATCCATTTTTGGTGAAATCGAGGTTCCATTATTAGGCCAATTTTTCGAAGCTAAAAAGTGGGAAATTGGAAAACCGCACACGATTTCTGGGTAAAAATTGGTGGAAACTCGAAATTTTAAAAACTAGTAATGCCATTAGACTCAGCTAAACGAAACGAGTAAAACGAGGTATATATTGTATATAGCGGCTAGAGGATCACATAGCCGAATGGTTAGTATGACAGGATTTTACTCATAGGTCGAGGGTTCGAATCCCGGAATTAATTTTTTCCAATTTTCATGAAAATTTTTGCATATGACTACTTTGGGTTGTAGATCATTTTCCTGTTAATAATTTTTAATATGCAGGTGGTTTGATCAGTATGGCGATGGTTCAATCCCCACCGGCGACCATAAGTTTTGCCTTTTCTTAAAAGTTCTTTAAATCAGCTAATTTGTTTGTAATCGGGGGTTTCGACATGGGGAACTCGAAAATGAAGGAATTTGCTACCCCTACAAGATGTATACCCCCTTCAAAACCCCTTTAAACTATGCCATTGTGTACAATATATACCTCGTTTTACTCGTCTCGTTGAGCTGAGTCTAATGGCATTACTCGTTTTTAAAATTTTGAGTTTCCGCTAATTTTTGCCAAAAAACCGCCTTGATAGGCGACAAGATCGATAGCAACGAACCATCTATGAATAAATTCAGACCAGCAAAAGACCAATCTAACTCTTGGTTGATTCGACCAAGCTTATTATTCGTTATCTGCACGGCTATATCATTTGCACCACCAAACAATTTAAAAATTTGAACCAATTCATAATTTGGACGCAAAATTACATCATGGTTCTAAAAATTCATAAGTTACAAAGTATAAAATATTAGCTAACTTGAAGCGAAAACACGTAGTTCCATGAGTGATTCGACAGAACTTTGAAGCATTCCATTAAAGCATTACTGGCCTTAGCACCAAACCTATTTGTGTCTATTTCGCGTTCAGCAGCGAAGACGTTCGAAAAGCAAGAGGCCAAATTCCTTATTCGTTGTTTGAAAAGTTCCGGCGCTTTTGAATCAAGGGTATAACAGTAGAAATTTTGAGGAGCATATTCAGCGGCTAGCTCCATTTCCAAGAAGAGATAATCCTAAATATAAATCTTGATATAAAAAACCTATTCCTGAGTCCATCCTTCTGTACGTTCGTAAGTCAGATCAAGATCTGCTCAGAATCGTTGTAATTTTCGAGATAATTGCATTTGAAATTTGAATTTGTTACAAGCTTCTCGTTGTAATACACAAACTTTTTTTGAATTTTTTGCGGAAAAATCGATTTTGCATCAATCTTTTAAATTTTCCTAAAGTGAACATTGTAGCATTTTTTATAGCTAAATGAGACGAACAAAATGACACCAAAATTATCTAATTTGAACATTGTTTTGGGTTATTGAAACGAAAATTCTGATTCATGTTTTCGTTTCAATAACCCAAAACAATGTTCAAATTGGATAATTTTGGTGTCATTTTGTTCGTCCCATTTAGCTATAAAAAATTGCTACAATGTTCATTTTATGAAAATTTAAAAGATTGATGCAAAAATCGATTTTTCCGCAAAAATTCAAAAAAGTTTGTGTATTACAACGAAGAGCTTGTAACAAACTCAAAATTTCAAACGCAATTATCTCAAAAACTACAACGATTCAGAACATGCCGTAAAAACAAAAAATACTCCATTTTCCCTGATCCTTCTGAATATATCATTTTTGGCGGTGGGATACTTGCGGACGGACATTTGCGGACGGGACATTTGCGGACGAAACGTTTTGAAAAAATTAAATTTTTTGAAAAATTTGAATTTTTGAACAAATTGAATTTTTCAAACGTTTCATCCGCAAATGTCCCGTCCGCAAATGTCCGTCCGTAAGTATCCCACCGCCTCATTTTTTCATATGATTGTAAATTACTGGACTGGTCCTTTAACATGTGGAGTAAATGTCGTCTTTAATAATGTTAAATAAAATTTATAAGGATTTTACTTGATTTTATTTTTGGAAGTAACGGAGAAGGAGCCCCATTACACGTGGAGGTTCCTAAAATGAGAACGAACCCCAACTAACCACTAGACCCTCATTCATCTTTCTTTCGCACGAACGATGAAAATTTTTTGGATTTCTCTAGACTCAAATTTTCTCTCGAAAAAACAGTCCCCAACTTTCAAGCACCGTATATCGACATAGGTACTTTAGTTTCCGGCCTATTTTTATGTACTCACATTCTACGTTCATTTGGCTAATAAACTAGGAAAAAATTTTTGTCACCTAGCTCCACTACCTAAAAAGGTCTCAGAAATTCTGTCTTAAGCGATTTATGAAAAAGTGTGAAAATTTTTTTGACATTTTTAAAACGTTTAATCATTCTTTATGAATCAAATCACCTGGTTCACATGTCTAGCAAATGCAATTGGGAACTCGGCCTCTTCTATAGAATTCGGGAATGGCATAAAATAGTTTCGCTTTTTGATCGACCCACAGTCCGTCTGAAGATCATCTTCGTCGGTATAGGTTACACGATTTTTAGGCATGAGATTATTTTCAATGTTGAACTGATTATCGGGTTTGGGACCTCTCGTCCAGTTCTTGATATAATCTTGATCGTTTGCTAAGATTCTCGAGCATTGAATCTGATCAGAAATTGGCGAAGCCGGTGAATTTAGATGGCGGAATGACAACGGTTTCTGCAATGAAAAATTCAAATTTTATGATACAATTGTAATTTTTGAAAGAAAAGGAAAAAATATAACGTTTTTCATGGCTAACTTTACGAAAATGTCGGCTACCTGGCGAAGTAGATAAGGAAGTCGTCCGTCCGATCCGACAAGTTAAGCAACATTGGGCCCGCAGGTTCGAATCCACTAGGGCAAAAATTTTGATATACAAAAAAAACTTTCCTTACAAAGAATGGGGCAAAAAATTTTTGCTTCAAAGTTTTTTGTAGATCAAAATTTTTGCCCTAATGGGATCGAACCTGCGGGCCCAACGTTGCTTAACTTGCCAGATCGGAGGGGCGGCTTTCTTATCCCCTTCGCCAAGTAGCGGACCTTTTTTGTAAAGCTAACCATGAAAAACGTTATATCTAAAAGCTAAGTTCAAACCCATCTATTGTAGGTGTCAACTTGGTACTAGTTTGGAACAGAGGACCTACTTTTCGAAAAAATTTTTTATTGAAAATGACCACTCTAGGGGTAATTTTATGCGCTGAATTCAAAAATCGCATGCTTCCCTGTTCCTAGTACTAGTACCATCAATTGTAAATTTCTTACATAACGCAGAAATTCTTCAGGGTTCGATTCATTCAATTGAGACCAATTACTTATAGGCACAATTGTAGGATATTTATAATAGGGATGTGAAACCGCTTTAGTATACGACTCAACTTGGATAGTGTTTTTTCTATCTAAAATTGGCAGTAAATTGAGAGGCGGTGTCTCAAAAACTTGAACCTTAGAAGGGACTAGTAAAAAAGTTTTTCTGTTTCTTTGAAACCGATGTATACATTTTTGGGGTCGATGAGCTCGATTTTGAAGCTCGGAGGCTTAGCCATAGGCTTAGGCTTAGTCTTACTCACATATGGGGTACCCACGAACGAATGATTTGTATTGACGATGACCATAGCCTTTATAGTTTTCGAGAAAAGTGGCTTTTAACGTTTTTTGACCTCCTCCAAAAGTCACTATTTGGGCTCTAGCTCGAAATTTTTTGATTACGGGAGCTTTGAGCCGCACGTAAAAATAAACTACATACACAAAATCTCGATTAGAGAGACTTCATGGCGTTGAAATTTGAAGTTGTGCTCATGTTTTCGTTATAATACACAAACTTTTAAAAAATTTTTGCACTAAAATCGTCAAATTTCTTTGTAAATATCTTTACTATTGTAAATTATGAATTGTTAACGTTTAAAAATAATTTATTTTTCATTTTTTGAGCAAAAATGTCAATTTTTGTGTAAAAAATTAGAAAAAAATTTATTTATTACAACGAAAACATGCACCTTTTGAATTTTTTGCACAAAAATGAAAAATAAATATTTGTTAAACGTTAACTATTCATAATTTACAATAGTAAAGATATTCACAATGAAATTAGATGATTTTAGTGCAAAAATTCAAAAAAGTTTGTATATTACAACGAAAACATGAGCACAGATTCAAATTTCAAACACAATTATTCCGAATATTATAACGATTCAGAACATGCCGTAAAAACAAAAAATGCTCCATTTTTCATGATCTTTTCGAATAAATTATTTTTATACAGAGTTTTTTCCGAGTGGACTGGTCCTTTAAAAACATACAATGAATATGCACAAGAACAAGTACTCCGGACAATATTATTATATAATAAAATGCTGATCGAGTATCGTCCATCATTTATTACTAAAAAGGCAAAAATGTAAATCTGATTTGAAGTCGTTCACATACAGTGGCGTAGCCAGAAATTTTTTAAGGGTGGTGGTACCAAGCTCGTAAGGGGGGGGGGTACCAAGACCTTTTTCTAAAAAAATCATAAGGGGGGACCCCTATGTTTTCGGCCCGTAAGGGGTACCGGCACCCTTGGTACCCCCCCCCCCCCTGTGGCTACGCCACTGTTCATATACATGAAAAAAATTATTAGCTAAAATGGTATACTATTACCAGTAATGGTTGATAATATAGGGGTCTAAAAATTTAGTTTTTGATCACTTAAAATGTGAACGACACGTTAAACATTCCTAATGGTAGTCTAGTGGTAGAATACCGGGAGTCTCACCAATCCGGAGGCCCGGATTCGATTCTCGGTGAAGTCAAATTCCCTTCCTCGGAAAAAAAACAAAAAATGAACAGTCTAGTCTAAATCGCCAACTTCACATGCATTTATCTCAAAAACTATAACGATTCAGAACATGCCAGAAAAACAAAAAATGCTCCATTTTTTATGATCTTTCTGAATATCAACAAAAATGGCAACTTTTTTTACTACCTGACTGGTCCATTAAAAGTGGGTGCATTTTGACCGTTTGGGAGAAAAAATTTTTTCGTAAAAATTATGGGGGTAAAATCATGCGATTGCGCTCCTTTCTGAAGCATGAAAATGCTTCCTTGACCCTGATTCAGGGAAAAAGATGTGTGTATTGAAGCGAAAATCGAAAACGTTCAAATTTCTCCCTCAAAATCATATTTTTGAGGGTAATTTCATGCGGGGAATCGATTGCGCACATTCCCGAAGCTTGAAAACGCTTCCTTGATCCTGATTCAGGGAAGTAGATGTGTGTATTGAAGCGAAAATCCAACATGAACTAATTTCCCTGAATCAGGGTCAGGGAAGCGTTTTCAAGCTTCGATAATGCGCGCAAACGACTCCTCGCATGAAATTACCCCCAGAAATATGATTTTGAGGAAGAGATTTTAAAATTTTTCGATTTTCGCTTCAAAACACACATCTATTTCCCTGAATCAGGGTCAAAGAAGCATTTTCACGCTTCGGGAAGGTGCGCAATCGATTTTTGCATGATTTTACCTTCAATAGGATCATTTTTACGAAAATTTTTTTCTCCCAAATTATCGCAAAATCCACTCCCTTTTTTTGAAAAAAAGTAATTTATTTTCTCACTTAACAATCAAAAATAAAGTTTGAAAAACATTCAAAAACAATTTAACAAATTTTTCTATCTGACATTTTAGTGCTATTTGATCGATACAAGTGTATAGACATAATACGTCGAAGAATTATGAATCATTTATATGTTCTTTTTAATGTAATACATTTAAGAAACGGACTTCTCTACAAAAAGTTATGGCAAAAGAGACTGAAGCGACTAAAGGTATGTTGAACATACTGCCCAAATCATCTAAAAAAAAATATGACGATCTATAAAAATGTTCAAGATGTTCCATGTTCACAAAAATGTACGAGATCAAAAATCGATCATAAAGGCTAAACAATTCAGCCATGTAATTTTTTTATTTGCACATGAAATTCATGCTCATCTCTCTGTAAGGTCATGAATATACGCAATTGCAGCTCGAAATATATAACATACATTCGGGCTTTCTCCGCTATGATTTTTTTAAATGTTTATGTCAAAATTGACTTGTACAACAAGTCTATTGTTAGCTTAGTTTGGATGTTTGGGTGGATTTCGTAGCTATGATCCACATCAAAAAAGTGTACCATAGATAGATTCGCATCAAAAGGTGGTCCTGGAAATTTTTGAGAGCCGAGGTTAAGACAATGAAGGTATTAATTTTGAGATTTCATTTTATATTTTGGTCTAGAAAATCCTTTTCTTGTAAAGGGGGTAAAAATTCCTGTAAATGCTATCATTTTTTCATCCCCATGCATCTCACAAATTTCCCATTCTCCTCTTCTCTACCTCTTCCCGTTCAACGACCCCGAAAACCTAGGGTATACCACGGTTTCAAAAATTGATTCAAATTTTCGTTACTATGGCCACCCTTCATTCAAGACTAGTTCGAGATTTCGAGACATCGTTTCTTAACTTCTAGCCTTTATTTAATTAATAAATTTATAAACAATCCTATAAACATCCTATACTACAAGCTGTCGATATAAAAAATTAAACGAAAGCAATACTAAAAGGCACCTCTGCCCCACAGAATATGTTGATGTGGAATCTTTTTTATGCGAATGAGGCATATTGGAATAAGACACACGGAAAGATAATCTTCAACATCTTGAACAATAAAAAATGAGCAAAATTCAACAGAAGGCTAACTAAAATGTCCTAAAAGGCACCATGGGTACTTATGATACTTATGAACTTTTTTGAATAATGAGTGCTTACGTGGGCAAAAAGTAGCCAAAAATTTTAAATTTCTCTAGCTCATAAGCGTTGGTCCGAGAAATAAAATAACATAAACAAAAAACTTTAAGAATCTAAAATTTAATTCAAAGCCACATTGGGATTTTTACACGAGATACATAATTTCTATGACTAGAAAAATTAATTATTGAAAAAAGCACAGCTGCCTAATATAACAAAAATAAAATTAAAAGTAGTGATGATCAAAGTTTCAAAAAGTAACAATTTTGGCAAAAATTCGATTTTTTTGCCAAAAACCTAAACCTAAGCCTAAGGTTAAGCCTAAACATAAAGCTAAGCCTAAGGCTAAGCCTAAATCTAAAGTTAAGCCTAAGGCTAAACCTAAAGCAAAACTTAGGGCTAAACCTAAACCTAAAGCTAAACCTAAGTCTAAAGCTAAACCTAAGTCTAAGGTTGAGCCTAAGCATAAAGGTAAACTTAAGCCTAAGGCTAAGCCAGACAAGCAGACAGGTTAGGCCAAAAATTCGATTTTTTGAAAAAACTTTTCGCATATTTGAGGCCATAACTGCCAATTGTTGAAACTTTGAGCATCACTAATCAAAAGTAGAACAAAAATTGCAAAATGGCATCTAACTATAAAATAAAATGAAAATCCCTAAAATATTAACTCGTTTTACACAAGAGCATCCATAGGCTGGAAACCGGTTTCTTGAATACTGTTCACCGAGAGTTGCATGGAATGTGCATCGGGCGTAATCATTAATGGATTTTGTATGGGATCCCACCAATCCATGTTCTAAAATTACAATTTTAGGGCATGTAAGCCTATCGGGCACTGGGAAACGAATCTTGTCTACTTTTTCTGTTTGCATTTGTTTTTCGATTTCGCGAGGGCCAGTTTTTACACCAAATTTCTCATCAAGGATTTTATAGCAGCATCAGAAAAAATTTTTCCACTTAGAGAAAAAGTTCAGCTCCAATGGCGCAGGAGCAAGTGGCGCAAAATTCATGTTGAACGGGAATGATTCAACCCCCAGAGGTCGGATTTTTTTATTATAAAATTGCAACACCCTGTAAATACTTACTTCAACAGATTCATTTTGTGGCATAGGCGAAAATATTGGATTATTTTGCAAACAGACATTCCCATTCGGCAATGTTAACATCTGATTCGAAACTTGTGGCATATTAAATTGGTCCATCGCTTGCTGCATAAAATCCATTTCCGTTGAATCTGACATCGATTCGGATGAGGCCACAGTGGCCACAGAACCTTGGCGACTGTCGCTGTCCAAAGAGAATCCATCCATAGCGGACATGTTACTTTTGGTACTATGAATAAAGTTGTATGGCGGAACTGACATAGGTTGAGATTTTTCGTTGGAGTTTTGATTCCAGTCGACTGAGAGGAAGTTGACGAGCTCATCGGAGGTATAGCCAAGAGTGTTTTCCATTTGGGAGGAGGATCTTCTATCGTTTTCTGAAATTAAAAAATGTGCTGGTGGCAAAGTTTTTTAAAGATTTTCGAGGGGATTATGCTAGGGCAGGTTGGAACAGGTCCATGAACTGATACTAAAACGAAGAAGAATTGATAGAAGTAGAAGAAGTGATAGAAGAAGTAGAAGTAGTAGTAGTAGAAATAGAAGAAGTAGTAGTACTAGTAGAAGACGAAGTAGTGGTAGAAGACGTAGAAAAAGTAGTAGTAGAAGTAGTAATAGTGGTAGAAGAACTAGTAGAAGAAGTAGTAGTATTAGAAGAAGAAGTGGTAGAAGATGTTGATGAAGTAGTAGCAGTAGAAGTAGTAGAAGAAGAAGTAGTGATAAAAGAAGAAGAAGAAGAAGAAGAAGAAAAAGTAGAAATAGTAGTAGTAGAAGAAGTAGTAATAGAAGTAGAAGAAGAAGCATCTGAGCAGCCAAACAGAAACTGTTGCGACTGTCACAAGTCAGAAAATGAGTCCAGGTCCATTTAAATCTCCCGGGGGTCTCGTACCTATGGCTCAAGGGACCTTGTGTCCTGATTTTCCAAAAAAGTAAGTACATGCCAGATTTTTTGAGCCTATCATAGGAGTGAAAAATAGTGGCAAAGGATTGGCCCGACCCGGGCCGATAAGAAGAATAAGTAGCTCGGCCCTGAATTTTCTTTTTTTAGGCAGGCTCGAGTTGTGATTTTGATAATCTCCAATTTTACCTTGATCATCTCTCAAAACGTCGAGTAGGTCATCAATATCTACATGGTCGATATTTTGTTGGTCATTAAAATAAATAGTCGCTTGACACGGCTCATTCACAAACGAGCTCATAATCTGATGGTTATTAAACGAAGCAGCACTAGCCACTGCACTATAGTCGATTTTTCCGCAGCAATCAACATTGACTGTTGTAAATTCGGATCCTCCGCCTTGATAGTGACTTGAAGTAGGTAGGAAATTTATGGAAGTCTCNTCGATTTTTCCGCAGCAGTCAACATTGACTGTTGTAAATTCGGATCCTCCGCCTTGATAGTGACTTGAAGTAGGTAGGAAATTTATGGAAGTCTCAATGTTGTGATCCTAAAATTGCAATTTTATAAATGTTTTTAAAGCTTGGTCATATGATTAAGTAAATAGTTAGCCTTGGGCTTAGGCTTACTCTCATATGGAGTGAACGAATATGTTCTTTATATAAATTATTCTTACCCTAGATGGATTCAAAAGTTGACTGCAACTAGGCAACTTGTTATAATTATTAACTTGGTGGAATTCTTCTCCATTCACAAAATTGAGCTCGCATGGGAAACCTTCTTCAAGATTATTCTCCATATTTTCTTCCGAATATGCCATCGTAACTGGCTCGGACATTTGTATCTCCTCTACTATGGGTTTTGATTTGATCTTGTTTTTCTTGGCAGTAGGTTTGTTTTTAGGTGCTGGTTGAGATTCATTTTCAGTTTTTGGTGGAGTAGTGGATTGTGATGCCTTCTTCTTTTTCTTCGTTGGAGGTTTTCCTGAATCGAATGGGTCTTCACCTCGGAGGACTCTAGAAGCTCCTTCGAGAACATTTTTGAAAATTTCTTCCATGTCGATGCTAGAAGCATTTAATGAGCTGAGATTCTGTTTCTTTGTTATTTCATCAGTTGATGGAGGAGAGCTGGGAGATGATTCAGAAGCTTCTTTTGGTGTAAAATTTTCTTGTTTAGTTGTTTCTGGCCTAAAAGTTATTTAAGGATAGCAATTTTGATTTTTTATATTAAGATTAAGGCCTGGGAATGGGGTAGTAGCATTAGCGTATTTATAGCGGTGTAGCTGCATGAGGAAGCATCCCGAGGAGGGGGTACGCCAGTGGCATATCCTGGGTACGTATCCTATCCCAGAAAGTGCGAAAAACATGAGTCCCCTTATATTTGTTGAAGTCTTTTCTTAACAAATTTTAACACTTACTTCGATTTTACGGCCTTCTTTTTCGGCGCTTTTTGAATTTTTGGTCCTTCTTTTACTAGCCCTTGGTCCACCTCTTTTTCAGTAGATTTTTCAACAGTTCTAGCTTCATTTCCTTCATATTCCGACCTGGGTATTTCAATAATATCATTTTCATCGTTTGTTTCATCAATAGTGCCTGAGTTTGCTTGAGGCTGTCCATTTGTGGTTGGTTGGCAGCAGCCTGAAGTGCATGTAACATAAGTAATGGTTGTCGGCTGTGCACAGTTGGTTTGGCTTGAATCGCATTCTTGTTGACCTTGAACAGGGTTTTCAGATTGTGTTGCTTGGTTTTGAGCTCGTGATTCTAACGCTTGGATCTAAAAATATCAAAATGAATTTTTTGCATCGAAGTGAAAATTTTTTTCAATTTTTTGACCAAAATTCTATTTTTTCCAAAACGATTTTTATCAAAAATTCGATTTTTGAAAATTCTATATGAATTTTCATCTTGTTTTCTCGCTTACCTGTTGACACCTTTCTAATTGATATCGTCTTAACAACTGCACTATCAAAAGTGATGTTCTTGCATCTTGTTTTATCAATCTTACAATATCTTTCACCGCTTGTTCTATATGCAATTCCTCTTGCAAAATTTGCTCTGCCGTAGCCAACTTTTGGTAATCCCCCACTTGATTTTGCATCTGTTGCTGCTGCAATCTCAAATGGAGAAAATTTTGGATATGCATTTTATTTAGCTGCTTTATATCAAGATCTTTTAGCCAAGCTTCTGTTGGACTTTGGATCCTTCCCTCCTCGGTTTCCTGTCGCATTTGCGCTCGCTTCGCTTTTAAAATCATTTGTTGTTGCTGTCGAAGTTGATTTTGGGATGTTCGAAGCTCTTCTTGGAGTTCTGCAATTTTCTTGTGTTGGAAGCGCAGCATTTCTTCATGTAATGACATAGTTTCTGCGGTAAATAAAATACTTGTGTCGACTTCTTTTTCCTCAGATTCCTCTTCTTCTTTTGCTTCGTCTGGAGATTCTTTAGGTTCTTCAATTGTTGGATTATGTTTAGGTGGCTCTCTAGCTTGATCTTCGGTAGATTTTGCAGAAACCAATTGATTTGTGTTAATATTCAAGCTGGGTAAACTTCGACGTCGGACTAGCTGAACGTCTTGATTGTCATTTCTTTTTGGGCAGCAATCATCGGAAACCCGTTGAGTAGAAATAGGCATCAGTTTTTCTTCTTTTCGTGGATGCCTAGTAACTTCTTGTGAGGTTTGATGACAAGCATGGCATGAAGCAATTGCTGATTTCGGTGCAATTTGAATTGGAGAGACAATAGAAGGTGTTAGGATGGGAGTTGAATGGTTGGGGAGAGAGCATTGTTTAGATAGGCAGTTTGTTGTGGAACATCCTTGGCATGAGGTTTCGTTGAGCGGGGTTGACTGTACGAGTGTGAACTAAAATATTTGCATTGATCCACGATTATGGTTTTCAAAAAAAGACCAAAATTTACAGGGGCGAAAGTCTTGGCATTTCAAAAACGTGTTTTCTTGATAATTCTGAACGAAAAACACCTTTTTAGCGTTTTTGACAATGTCAGGACTTTTGCCCCCCCCCCCTTGTATCACAATTTTCAATTTTTTCCCAATCAATTCATCATTTTCCCCCAAAAAACTCGTCATTTTCTGAGCATTTTTAGCCTCAAAATGGCAATTTAAAAAATTACACGTCTCGGTGCTGTTTTTTGCTTTTTTTAGATAAAAAATTGAGGTTCATCCCCCCCCCCTAACTTTAACCTTTCTTGGAAAAATACCCCCGTACACCACTGAATACCCGTATACGTAAAATCTTTATATGTAACATTCGGGTAACCTAAAATCGACGTCTAGAATAAGATCCGTATATTCTAAGCCCATACAGCCGATTTCGAACGAAAAAGAAATACAGATTTTACGTATTTTTGATTGTAAATTGAGATTTTTTAGTGGTGTAACAATGCGCATGGTTCGAGTTCACGGTCCAATTACGACAAAAAAGGGTACTGACGTATTGTACGCAACTCTGGAAAATGGCGAGGGATTTTCATTGGAATTCGTAACGTGGTGAGAGGACTTTGCCAAAGTACAATTAATGAGAAAGTCTAAGGTAATTTTTTTATTTTATCATCAACTTTTTTAATTTCCATGTTTAAGATCGTCACGTTAGAAGGTCTGGGTGCTAGGAAGAAATTCAGCGAAACTTGGAACAAGTCACCCGCTAATTATGAACTCCACTTCAATTCCAAAATCGTTTTCTACGAAGATGAATTGTGTGCTAGCGAATCACAGAATAGCACTCATCTTGAAAGACTTTGACGAACTTAGTCCAGGTGATCGAGGATTGTGTAATTGATATTTTTAATGGTGTAACGATGCGCAAAAAAGGGTACTGACGTATTGTACGCAACTCTGGAAAATGGTAAAGGATTTTCATTGGAATTCGTAGCGTGGCGAAAAGACGTTGCCAAAGTACAATCAAGGAGCAAGAAAAAGGTATTTTTTTTAAATTTCGGTTTTCCCAAATTTCACAAAACTAGCTGAATTTAAAACTAAAATTTTACCTCGCCTCCGGACCCTAACTGAGCAAAACTGAATGTTGACTGTGAGGGAATGTTTGATGATGGAATAGAATTTGCTTGCACATGACTGAAATTGATTTGTTGAGGTTGAGTGAGTGGAATTCCCGTTGTTCCTGAATCAACCCGTGTTTCCATGCTTGGCACCGTCATCCTTCTTCGATCTGCTATTGAACCCGGATTTACTTTTGCTTGAGCTTGCATGCAGCCACAACAATTTGGTTGAACCGGAGGATTCATCACTGTAGCTACTCCAATCACTGCTCCATTCGAATCGACCAGTTGGACAACTTGTTGTTGGCAAGAATTTTGTGGAACTCTGAGAACCAGTTGTTGAGGTTTAGCTAATTCTCGCTGACAATTTTGTGCGATGGTACTTAAAGATTGGTTAGGATTTTCCAGATAGTTATTGATAACATCTCGCATAGTTGGCTGTTTCACATCATGAGGTTGTTGAAAATAAACCGGGATGGTGGAGTTTTCGTTGCAAGATGGATTTCCACAACATGGTTTGATGACTGTCGTAGCTGTTGGTGTTAAGCTAAGGCTAATATCGTGTGAATGTGCTACTCGAGCTATGGTTGAGTCGACAGAATCAGTGTCTTCATGTAGCGTAAAACTTGTTGGCGCGAAAATCTCATCTTCATAGGGTTTTAGGCGGTCAAGAAGTTGAGTTTTTGTCCCAGAAACTGGTAGTTGACGTTTTTTGCATTCTCCTTTGAGGTCCTAAAAAATTTTATGTTTTTTTAAACCTCTGGGTTCAAACATGTGTATTTGAATTTTTATGAGTCTACCACGGTGGTCGAAAATATAAAAAAGTTGCGCCAAGAAAAAATTTTTTAAACGATTTGCGTGGCTGTATTCATACCTGAACTTTAAAATCAGCTAATTTTGAATTCGATTTTTCCGTATCAACAGTTGTAGACGTAGGAGCATTGTCGTTAGAAGGTGGGGATACATAGCTCTGAAATGTTTTTGAGTTAAATTTTGTTTTTCAAGAAAAGTTTACTTGTTGTTGGTTATTTGTAAACAACGTTGATATAATTGGAACAGTTCCGGCTTGATCAGGATTATTTAGAAGACATGGAGGGGTCGTTGCGTTTGGATCGATGTGGCTGCATGCCATGTCCTAAATTTTAATTTTTGCGCCCGGCACTTGATGGAGCCACAAAAACTCGTATGCCCTTCCCTTTCAGCCTCAAACCCACTGAGAAACCGGGGTCCAGGCCCCAGATGAAGGGGAGTTGGGCCTAACAATTGGGTTATATGTAAGATTAGTCTTAACGTATATGATCCGTATTTTTAGGCCTTGGCTCATGAAGGATAGTAAGCAGGCACGTAGGGGGAGGAGCCAAGATGGATTCTATAGATCCATCTTGAAATCGGAAAAATAAAAAATTTTTCTTAATGGTCAAGGGGTGACCAAAGGGTAACCCCCACCCCGAAACTAGACTCTTGCTTCATGCCTGATAGTGAGCGTCTTAAAGTTTGCTATTTTTCCATGTTTGTATTACAGCCACATCTTTTGAAATTTTGGCGCAATTTTCAAAAAATTTCAAGTTTTTCAAAAATAATTCTATAAGGGGTTACAAGAATCGATTGCCGAATCTTGAAAACGCTTCCCCGACCCTGAATTAGCTTGTTTTCGCTTCAATACATGCTTCTTAACTGTTTTTAAGATGTCCTTACATCCTCAAATTCCATTTGTGACGAACTCGGCAATTCTGCTTCAGCATGTGGATTGATAACTTGGTACATACTTTGGCATACAACATCGTTAAAATTCTTCATAAAATCTCCTCCGTTACAAGTCTGGTCAATTCCATCACTTCCATCATTTTCTTCTCGTTCAAATGTATACGGATGGCCAGCACTTCGTGGTCTTTGTTTTTTGTTACTTTTTACTTTGAGTCCGCCTAAAAAAAACTATCTCACTTTTTCATCAAATGAATGATGGATGGGCTAACTTAATCACTTGGATAAGACTATAAGACCAAAGGCTATTTTCATTGAAAATACGTAGAAAAAAAGATGAATGGAGGAAAGGAAAAAACGTGAATTCATGAAGTAGTGCCACAATAGATCTCTCATTTTCCTCTCCTCCCACCATTTCGGGGGGGGGGGGCACCAAAGAGTAAAAAAGGAGTAGGCAAGGGTCAAAATAAAAAATGTCGCCAATCGATTCGGGCTTACCGAGCGCTTCAAAACGAGTACCATATCATAAGATTTTGGGGCTTTACCCATAGCCAGTGGCGTAGCCAGGATTCAAGAATGGGGGGGGGGAAACCTTTTCAAAAAAAATGTTTTTGACCTTTTTTTTTTTAGTCATTTTTGGTAAAAATTTGGGGAAAAACATAATGGGGGACCATTAGGAAAATTTTAAAATTTTCCAGGAATGGGGGGGGGGGAACCACCCCGAGTTTCCCCCCCCCCCCTGGCTACGCCACTGCCCATAGCCGAGTGGCTAAAGCACTCTGCATTAACTCAGGGCGCGAATTTGATCCCTCGTCTAAAAGTCATTTTTTATTTTGTTGTCAAAATTCATGAAAATTTTTTGCATACCCACATTTGTATGCAGGGAACACGATGGCGCTATCATTTTTCCAAAAATTTTCATGAAATTTGGAGAAAAAGTTTTGAATTGTTTGCGATTTTCCAATTTCTTCCAAAATTCTTTCATTGCAAATAATAGTGCCATCGTGTTCTCCGCATAAAAATGTGGGCATGCAAAAATTTTTTATGAATTTTAACAACAAAATAAAAAAAACTTTTGAACGCGGAGTCGAACCCGCGCTTTATGAGTTAATGCAGAGTGCTTTAGCCACTCGGCCATGGATAAAGCCCCAGGTACTCTTTTTGAAGTGCTTGACGAGCTGAGTCGATTGGCGAAATTTCTTTAAATTTTGACCCTTGCGTACACCTTTTCGGCATTTAGTAAAACTAATACTATACTGTACACAGACTCTACAGAATCTCACGGCCGAGTGGTTAGTGTGACAGAATTTCACTTATATGTCGAGGACTCGAATTCCAGCCCGAAATTGGGGGGGGG
>OZJO01029677.1:0-31021 GCA_900406225.1 Acrobeloides nanus | reverse complement strand
AATACATCTGCCAGAAAGAAATTTTGGCTGAAAAAAATTATCTTGGGTGTTTTAGAGAGGTTAGAAAATTAAAAAAATACACGTAAAATCGATGGTATTGAGCTTCAGATAAGGTTTTGAATTTTTTGCGGGGCTCGATTTGACTCAAAATGACTTTTAAAAACTTTCCCATGCGTTAATCTCACTTTATCGATAAAAAATTGTTAAAATGCTGCAAAATTTGCAAAGTTTATCGAATTTATTCATTCTATATATTTATTTATTAAATTTATTAATATAATTACATTTTACATGTTATCGTTGTAGTGTTCACACGTTTTTAAATGTTTTTTCGCAAAAAATCGTAATTTTCAAACGCGAATATCTCGAAACGACGAGTTTTTCAGACTATACCGTAAAAGAAAAAAATGCTCCATTTTTCTTGAATTTTCCGAATATATCATTTTTTCATATGATTGTAAATTACTGGACTGGTCCTTTAATATTAAAAGATTCGTACCGTTCCATCTTCTTCGTTCCATTAGAGCCTATGCCCTTCGCGCTACGTCAAATTTCAAAATTGTGAGGTTACTTCTTTGACTTTTTCAAAAATTTGCGAGGTTGGGTCGCTAATGGCGACCGTTAGTCAGCTATATTGATGAGTTTAACTCATGTTTCTGGAACGCGCATATGCTCAAAAACTTTTTATAAGCTATAATTGAAAGTTTTGAAAACATATAATTTAATTCGAATCTTCAAACTAAAACGCAATGTTTTGACATAATAAACTTTCTGGCTAAGATCAAGAGTATAACATTTTATTTTTTGAAGAAATAAAGTTTGTTTAAGTTGATATGTTCGATATCAAACAATTCCACTATTACAATTTCACTATAGTATCAACATTAGGATGTGTAACAAATTTATTGGCAATGTATTTAATTCGAACAAGAACAATAAAAGAAATGAGACCGTATAGTGTTGTTTTGTTTCATCAGTGTATTCTTAATTTACTATTTAATATTTGTTACAAAAGTAGTAAGATTTTTAAATTTTACTTTTCTCTCTCTCTCTCTATAAAAAATATTTACTCTTAATGTAAAGGATTGGCGTCCACACGGCGTACCAAAGAGGAAAATGGTGGGAACTAGCGTAAAAACTAAAAAAGAATATTACCAATCGACTTAGCTCGCTGAGCACTTCAAAACGAGTACCATATCATCGGATTTTTATTTTCTCAATGGCCGATTGGCTAATGTGCTCGGTCTTCATTCATAGAAAGTGATCAAACCTTCTCCTTATAAATGAAGGCCGAGCACATTAGCCACTCGGTTATGGGTCAAAACCTCAAAGCCCCATGATGTTGTACTCGTTTTGAAGCGCACGGCGAACTGAGTCGATTGGCGACACTCTCTTATTTTTTACCTTTGCTCCCACCTTTTTGGCTTTTTGGTGCGCCGTGATCAAGTCATTAGATCATTCAACACCAACCTTATTAAACTTTCTGAAATGAAACGATTACTCTTTTATAGCAGTTAGTATTTTGTGATGGTTTATTGATATTCATGTTATCAGATATAACCGAATATGTATCGTATCCATGGAATATGTTGGGTTTTATTCTATATGATTATGCAATATTTTATGGTGCTATATCAATGGTTGTCCCATTCTATTGTCGATATAGGGTTTTTTGCAAGTACGTGATCATAGAAGGTGGGACGCCGGAAGGTTGTTCTTCCGATCGGTTATTCCTTTCGGCCGGATTTTTCTTGCCCCAAGGTGGGGTATAGATAAAATTGTTTAAAACTTATTTGTTGCCTAATGATTTTGCCTATGATTCATTTTGATAGGCACCGATCTATTTTCATGGCTATGTTCCTTTAAAAAAAGTTAAATCTCCGTTTTCTGATTTTCTCCTAAATCAGGTTTTGATGTAGTTGAGTCAATCGTGTCAATACAAAATTTTAGAGGTGATATGCTTAGTACAAATAGAATCCTATTTTTATACTTAAGTACAAGCTTATCAGTGGTAATATTTGCAGCACTTAATAGACTTACTGCTTTACCAATTCCATCAGTAATAGAAGCTGCTGGAAAATTTTTACGACAAAGCATATTTTTAAAAGATCATGGCAAAATTCCCAACTTTGTTGTTTCTAGTTTTGTAATTTTTTAAAATATAATACTTAAAGGACCAGTCCATTCAGAAAAAACACTATGAAAAAGTTATATATTCGGAAAGTTCATAAAAAATGGAACATTTTTTGTTTTTTACGATAATTCCTGAATCGTTATCGTTGCCGAGATAATCGCATGCTGAAGTTGGCGATTTTTGAAATCTGTGTATTACAACGAAAACATGAATGCAGTGAAAATTCGTCCCTGGATCCATAAAAGTTGTGTATTGACGTGAAAATTCAACATTTTTTTGACAGTTTTCATTGCCCTGTTCTTGTCTTCCCGTTATTGTATGCCGAAAATTCGTCCCTGAATCAATAAAGTTGTGTATTGACGTGAAAATTCAAAATTTTTTAGCAGCTTTTGTAAGTCGATGAAAAACGGAAATTTTTTAAAATTTTTGCGTTAATACACAACCTTCACTGATTCAGGGAAGAATTTTCACTGCGTTTATGTTTTCGTTGTAATACACAGCTTTCAAAAATCATCAACTTTAAACGCAATTATCTCAAAAACTACAGCGATTCAGAGCATGCCGTAAAAACAAAAAATGCTCTATTTTTCATGAATTTTTCGAATGTATAACTTTTTCATAGTGTTTTTTCCGAGTGAATTGGTCCTTTAAAGTATTAAAAAATACATTACAGGTAAATCCAATGCTTTGGTTTATATTAACATATATGACAATTCTCATGTCAATAACTTATATCACCGTTGTAGTTCTTGGATTGTTGATCAACAAAAAGCTAGCCGCCTCAAAATCTCGATTGAATCTAAAAACATTAAAATTTCATAGGCAAATTAATCGAGTACTTCTTTCACAAGTAAAGATTTAAAATCTATTTCTGAAGGCAGCTCAGACCCATAGGACTAGCCTAGTGAGCGCAGTCACAGATACCAAAGTTGGTCCCCTAAGTTCACTAAAGCCCCTCATAGCGCAGCAAAGAGGAAAAAGATGCAGGCAAGAGTCAAAATATATAAAATGTCGCCAATCGACTCAGCTCACCGAGTGCTTCAAAACGAGTACCATATCATGGGATTTTGGGGATTTGACCCATGGCCGAGTGGCTAAAGTGCTCGACCTTCAATCATTGAGTGCAGGTTCGATCCCACGACCAAAAGTCAATTTTTATTTTTTTGTATCTTTTTTTGCATATCCACATATTTTTGCATATCCACATTTTTATGCGGGAAACACGTTGGCGCTATTATTGTTCCATGAAAACTTTTGGAAAATTAAAAAATCTCAAAAAATCTAATACTTTTTTTCCAAAAGTTTTCGTGGAACAATAATAGCACCAACGTGTTTCCCGCATAAAAATGTGGATATGCAAAAATTTTCATGAGTTTTGACAACAAAATAAAAAAAGACTTTTGGGCGCGGGATCGAACTCGCACCCTATGAGTGAAGGCCGAGCATGTTAGCCAATCGGTCATGGACTAAACCCCCAAAACTTCATGGTGCTCGTTTTGAAGCAATCGGCGAGCTGAGTTGATTGGCGAATTTTTTTAAATTTTGAGCCATACCTGCACCTTTTATGCATTTTGGTGCGCCGTGTGAACCTGACCTCAGGCACCGGTCCCTCACGATTTTATTCTGGGGACCGGGTATGAGGATAAATAATGTTTGATTCGAAATAAAGAGTAATTTTGATTTCTAGGCTATTTTTTCTTGGTTAGTAAATGGAATACCAATTGCTTTTTGTACCTTTATTGTTTTATTGAAAATCAATAATGCTAGCTTAGGCTTATATGCATTGATTCCGGCTATTTGGATCGAAATGTTAAATCCCTGTTGTACTATATTTATGGTTGATATTTATAGAAAATGTCTTATTAAATCATTGAAGAAATTTTTTATAAGAGCAAAATAATTTTTTAATTTTTTTTTGTAAAATTGAAAGTGAGAATAAATAAGCTTATTTATAAACATATAGTTTTTAAAACAGTTCGAATGAATGCAAAAACATTAAAATTTCATACCCAAATTGATCGAGTACTTTTGCTACAGGTATAATTATTAGCCATAATGTAAAAAAATTTCTACTTGACAATTTACCTAGGCAGGATTTATACTTCCGTCGCGTCGCCACATGCCGCGCGACGCGTCGCAGAGCAATTACGTTTATAGCGCAAACAATTTTTCCAATGTCGTTTATAGTTGCTGTCTCGCGGCACGTCTCACGACGCGTCGCGCGACAGCCTGCGAAGTCGCAAGTGCTGACTACGCGAAGTCGTGCGACATCGCGCGAAACGACACAAGGCCTAGCGGCAAAAAACTTTGCTTCGAGCGGGATTCGAACACGCGATCTTGTGACCACTAAACCACTGCTTTATCACTGCACCACCGAGACCTGTTGATGGAGAAGCGTTTTTTCAACCAAGTTCTATCGCGCGACAAGTCGCTCGCACGACAAGTCTGTCGCGCGACAGACTATAAACGCCAACTCGCGACGCGACGGAAGTATAAATCCTGCCTTAGGCCATTCAGGGAAGGAATCGGTATATTGAAGCGAAAATCATACATTTTCGGATGTTTATGAGAAAACCGTCGATTCTTAGATTTTTCTAGGTGGGGTGAGAGTAATGAGATGGGGTAATCGATTGCGCGCACTCTCGAACCGTGAAAACGCTTTCTGGAGCTGATTCAGGGAAAGGATACATATTTACGTAAATGAATTGATTTTTGCTTCAATACACCGAATTCTTCCCTGAATCAGCGTCAAGTAAGCGTTGTCACTGTTCGGGAATGTGCGCAATCAATTCCCCGCCTAGAAAAACCTAAGAAACAAAGGTTTTCTCATAAAAATCCGAAAATGTTTGATTTTCGCTTCAATACACCGATTCTTTCCCTGAATCAGTGTCAAGGAACAGGTTTTACAATTTAGGAGCGCGCATAATCGATTTCCCGAATAGAATTACCTCTAAAGATGATCATTTTAGAAAATTTTTGTGTGAAATAGTCCACAATTTATACCCCGTTTAATATAAAATTTAATAAATTATGTCGTAACAAAGTGGAAACGAGTCTAGAGACGAGCTAAAAATTTTTGAAATTTCTCTTTGTATGTCAACTTGTTAGGAGTTGGAACAATGATACTGCTAACTTGAGTCATAGTTACTTCTCCTTTATTGGCTCTAGCAAGACGATTTTGTAGGTATAAGGTAAACGCCCTAAAGTTTTGAGATTTACTTCAAGCAGAGACAAGATTTTTTTGGAAATGGACACAAATGGACAAAGGGTTGGAATACCGCGCTCATCCCAATTATTCATCACTAGAGGGGCACCAAGTAGCGGTTTGAAATTTTTGGGGGAAGTTTGTTACAGTGTCGTTAAGTCTAAGCCCTTTAGTTCCATACGATTTGCTTGTTAATATTTTTCAAACTATTTGATGATGAGTTCAAAAAAGGATTTGATAATATAAAAATTGTTTACCCATCCAACATGTGCCCAATAGATCGTTTAAGAGATCTTTTTGTTAGCACTTGGAGTACATTTTCATATGGCAAAGTTAAATATGCAAGAATTTCAATATTTTGATCAAAAAGGTCAGAACATTGTCGATAGTATATATTGGTTGATCGGAAAATTTGGTCTTTTGGGATAAATATAGAATAGATCAAAGGTACATAAGCGAAGATAAATACCGAAAGATTAGCACAGTTCTAAAATTAAAAAAAATTAGTTTTAAAGCACCAGTCTCTTTTGGGGAGTTGATCCCATGTGATAGAGAACAAAATTTGAAGCATTTTTTGCTTCTACTTGAAAATCTAACGCTTAAATGTTATGAACGAAACAAAATTGCGGAGAAAATTTTCAAATTTGCCTGCACTCAGACATCAATCAGATTCTTTATTGAAACGATTTAATAAAACATTATCAAATTCAAAATCCTTCGCCAAGACGAATAAAATGACACCAAAATGATTGAATTTGAACAATGTTTTGGGTTATTGAAACGAAAACATGAAATCAAGAGTTTCGTTTCATTAATACAAAACATTGTTTAAGTTCAATCATTTTGGTGTCATTTTATTCATCTTGGCGATTCATAAAATGCTGTATTTATTTTTTCTTAAATGTTCAAGAAATTTGAATTTTAAATGTTTTATTAAATCGTTTCAATAAACAATCTGATTGATGCCTGAGTGCAGAAAATTTGAAATTTGGTACTTTTTGACGCTTGAGCCTGACTATCACCTGGATGATCATGATTTTTTCTTGTCGTCTTTTCGTCCTTTCAGCACCACTTGTCGCTGCAATAGCAGTATTATTCGCGTATATTTTTCGAAATTTTATTATACAAAGTATATCCAGGGTCGCGCAACATATTGCTATAAGACCATCCGAATAAGTATGGATGTTATAATAAATCGACGAACATGTATCTTCATGCCACAAATACACTTGATATAATTCTATGTCGCAATCTGAAATTAAATTAACATTAACCCGCTTTTTCCGCTGCGTTCATTTTTGAACACGACTTTTTGGCTTTCGTAACACGGTGAATATCGGTCAACTTCCTAAAAGCAACCCCTCGTTAGAATGCTGGGATAATGAAATTTTTTTCTGTGAAAAAATTTTTGAAAAATATTCAACTTTCAGGAAGATATGCCTATTTGAAATATCGAAATTGATTTTTACCAGCTATCTTTATACAAAAATTTAAAATTACTGGAAAATTATCAAAAAAGACCCTATCTGGGAGGTTTCTATACAAGGAATCGATTACGCGCATTTTCAAATCTGAAAATGCTTCCTGACCCTGATTCAGGGAGATATCATTGTGTTGAGACAAAAACTAAAATTTATGGATTTTTTTTGTAAGAAATGGTCTTTTCTAAAGTTTTTCAATCGATTTCTCGCATAGAAAAACTATAGAAAAGACCATTTCTGTGCAAAAAACCCGTAAATTTTAGTTTTCGTCTCAATACATAGATGCCTCGCTGAATCAGGATCAAGTAGCATTTTCAAGGTTTGGAAATGCGCGCATTCGATTCCTCACATAGAAAAACCCCTGGCGTAACATTTTCTTGATATATAGCACTCACCTGCGATTTTCCGGAAAATATGGGTTAATTTCGCGAAATCCTGATTTTCAGGAAAGAGTCGAGTATTGACTCGAAAAAAATGTGAAATTCGTCAATTTATTTCAAGATATATCATGATGGGTGTTAGAGGTTTGCATTATAGAGACTTTCGACCATGCTGAACACGATGGCGATGTTATTTTTTAAATTTGAATTTTGATTAAAAAAATTCATTTTGTCAGAAATCTAATTTTTACAGAAATTTCAAATTCAAAAATTAACATCATCATCGTGTTCAGCATACTCGAAAAGCTCTAAACGACACTCATCACTATATATTTTTACTCAAAATTAACGATTCCCTGATTTTCAGGCAAAACTGAGTATTGACACGAAAATTTGAAAATCATCAATTTTGATTTAAAATATAAGTTGTTGTATGTCGTTTAGAGCTTTCCGCCTATGCCGAACCCGGTACCGATGTTTTTTTAAAAATTTTTTATATCCTATCAAAATTTCGTTTAGACGAAATTCCCTGAATCAGGGTTAATTTAAAAAATTTATTCATTTTAACCCTTACCTCCCGAAATTTCCAAAAAGATTAGCTGAGGGATGAACAACAAAATGACTAGAATAGTCACCAAAAAGATCCCTTGTAAAGCAAGCTTGTTAGTTAACTTCATTTGAAACGATATGGGAAAATATAAGGCCCAAAATCGGACCCCTGTTTTCATTAGTCGCATCATCATGGAAATGGTTTTTGCCGAAAACATTAGAAATGGCTGATATGGCCAAAGATCGGCTACAAACAATACATAAGTTTTGAGCCAAACTGGCACCAAATCGAAATTGTTTCTCCTAGAAATGTGAAAATTTTAAAAGACCACCAGTATGTAGCCGGAATTTTTTTATATAGTGGGGGGGGGGCACGTCGCTCAAAAAACCCATAAAAGTGGTGGAAAGGATCAAAAATAAAAATAAAAACCACCAATCGACTCAGCTCGACGAGCTCCTCAAAACGAGTACCACATTTTTGGTTTTGAGGTTTTCCCCATGGCCGAGTGGCTAACGCTTGCTGTATTAACTCATAAGGCGCGAATTCGGTCCCGCGCTATAAACTCATTTTTTATTTTGTTGTCAAAAGTCGTCAAAATTTTTGCATATCACTATTTTTATGCTGGGAACACGATAACACTATTATTTTTCCAATAAAACTGTTGGAAAATCGAAAAAATCACAAAACTTTTTCTACAAAATTTCATGAAAATGTTTTTTAGGGGTATTTTTATCGTGTCCCCCGCATAAAAATAGGGATATGCAAAACTTTCTATGACTTTTTTTGACAACAAAATAAAAAATGACTTTAGGGCGCTGGATCAAACCTGGCTCCTATGAGTTAATATATAGTTTGTTTCAAAATCATTTTTAGGGGTAAGTTTATGTGAGGAATCGATTGTGCCCATCAAAAAATTCTGAAAATTTTTTCCGGGGGTCAAAAAATGGTCAAAATTAGGGGTTATAAGTATTAACCCCAACAAAATCATTTTTAGAGGTAATTTTATGCGAGAAATCGATTGCGCACATCGAAAAAAATAAAAAAATTTTCCGGGGGTCAAAAAATGGAAAAAATTGCGTCAAAATTAGGGGTTATAAGTTTTAACCCCAACAAAATTATTTTTAGGGGTAATTTTATGCGAGGAATCGATTGTGCGCATCGAAAAATTCTGAAAATTTTTTCCGGGGGTCAAAAAATGGTCAAAATTAGGGGTTATAAGTATTAACCCCAACAAAATCATTTTTAGAGGTAATTTTATGCGAGAAATCGATTGCGCGCATCGAAAAAATGAAAATTTTTCCGGGGGTCAAAAAATGGAAAAAATGGCGTCAAAATTGGGGTTATAAGTATTAACCCCAACAAAATCATTTTTAGGGGTAATTTTATGCGAGAAACCGACTGCGCGCATTCCCGAACCTTGGAAACGCTTCATGACCCTGATTCAGGGAAGGGGTCGGCGTTTAAATAGTGAATGAATAGTAGAAAATTCAAATTTTTTATTTATTTTTTCATTATGGCTTTATATTAAAAGAGAGATTTTAAAAGATGAAATTAATAAAGATAATTACTAAATGGACAAAACAACTTCCAAAAATAATAAACAATACATGTCATCAGAACTATATTTTATCAAATAATTTAATTTATTAAAAAAATTTTGAATTTTTGACAATATTTTGCACAAAAATTAATTTTTAAATGAAAATTGAATTTTTGATAAAATTTTGAAATTTGAATTTTCTATTATTCATTCACTATTTAAACGCCGACCCCTTCCCTGAATCAGGGTCAAGGAAGCGTTTTCAAGGTTCGGGAATGCGCGCAGTCGGTTTCTCGCATAAAATTACCACTAAAAATGATTTTGTTGGGGTTAAATCTTATAACCCCTAATTTTGACCATTTTTTGACCCCCGGAAAAAATTTTCAGAATTTTTTGATGCGCACAATCGATTCCTCACATAAACTTACCCCTAAAAATGATTTTGTTGGGGTTAAAACTTATAACCCCTAATTTTGACGCAATTTTTTCCATTTTTTGACCCCCGGAAAAAATTTTCATTTTTTCGATGCGCGCAATCGATTTCTCGCATAAAATTACCTCTAAAAATGATTTTGTTGGGGTTAATACTTATAACCCCTAATTTTGACCATTTTTTGACCCCCGGAAAAAATTTTCATTTTTTCGATGCGCGCAATCGATTTCTCGCATAAAATTACCTCTAAAAATGATTTTGTTGGGGTTAATACTTATAACCCCTAATTTTGACCATTTTTTGACCCCCGGAAAAAATTTTCAGAATTTTTCGATGCGCGCAATCGATTTTTGAAAAAAAATTGAATTTTTGACAAAATTTGAATTTTTTGAAAAATTTTGATTTTTTAAAAAAAATTGAATTTTTGACAAAAATTTGAATTTTCTACTATTCCTTCACTACTTTTCGGCCGTCACTACTTTTCCCGTCACTACTTTTCGGCCGTCACTACTTTTCCCGTCACTACTTTTCTGCTGTCACTACTTTTCCTCGTCACTACTTTTCTTCCGTCACTACTTTTCTGCCGTCACTACTTTTTCTGTCACTACTTTTCCTAATTGCCGATTTTTTGGGCACCGTGGGGGAGGGGTCCCATTTTTTTGTCTTGGACTTACGTTTTTGCCCAAAAATTGAAAAAATTTCAAAAAAACATACCAAGGCAATTTTTTAGAATTTTTCAACAAATTTTTCAAAATTTATGTTACCCCCACGACGATGTTTTTTTTAAATTATATTCAATGATTACCACATATCGTTTAAAAAATTTATAGGCGTTTCAAATAGCCCTATCAGCGTTAATATAATAAAATCGAATAATGCTTGCCAGAAACTCAGAATGCCATACGGGGTCCGTAAAGATTTTTCACGGAGAAAAAGCAAGATAAAGCCCAGTCCAATATATAGGCCAAGTAGGCTGCACTAAAATTACAATGTGTCCCAAAAAAGTCGATTTTCGTAATTTTTTCATGAATTTTGAATCCGAAATTTTTTTCTAAAAATGACCCCTATAGGAGTAATTTGATGCGGGAAATCGATTGCGCGCACTATCAAAGTGTGAAAACGCTTCCTTGACCCTGATTCAGCGTATTGAAGTGAAAATGACAAAAATTCGGATTTTGACCAACTACCTAGGGTTTTTCTATGCGAGAAATCGATTGCGCGTGTTTTTGAAACGTGAAAACGCTTCTCTGGTTCTAAAAAGTGAAATTTTGTTCGAAAACACAGTAAACACACGCAATCGATTTCTCGCATAGAAAAACCCTAGGTAGTCGGTCAAAATCCGAATTTTTGTTCATTTTCACTTCAACACACTGAATCAGGAAGCGTTTTCACACTTTGATAGTGCGCGCAATCGATTTCCCGCATCAAATTACTCCTATAGGGGTCATTTTTAGAAAAAAATTTCGGATTCAAAATTCATGAAAAAATCACGAAATTCGACTTTTTTTGATACCTTAAATATACAGGTGTATATCATTTCTTATCTAGAGCGTCCATAAATTTTTGGCGGCTGGGAGAAGAGGCAAACTATTACGAGGGGGAAATATTTTGGGGGAAGCGGATATAAGCCCAAATTTGTTTCATACTCACCATTTCCATAACATAATCAACTGCTATGTTAAAATTTCTGTTAAATAAGAAGAACGAATCGATCTTATTACAACAGCTGCAGACACTATGTTCAATAAAATGTTCAAGGTCCAATTGAAAGGGCGATGCCAATTGCAATGTTTCTCTAGAGTCAGGGCAAAAATATTCATAGTAATACCCGTTCGACATATTAGTATACTTATTATTATTGTAATCAGATCTATGATTATATGATATCCCTACTTGTTGGTTATACAAATAGCATTTATGCAAAGTCTCGTAGAATGTAATAACAGTCATTGGGAGAGAATAAATTTTAGGCCTGAAATATTTTATGACCTTTGGTAGGTTGAAAGCAGTGAAAAGAATGGCATACGTACCGTTGTTACGCGAACATGTTACACGACATCTATTTCACGACAGTATTGAAATAAATATTCTGGTGGATGACCGGATATCACTTGCGAGAAAATAGTAGAAATATTTTATTCGACGTTTCGGAGTTTAACTCCTTCTTCAGGAAAACTTAGGTCTGTATTTAATAGACTCTATTGCCATAACTTTGACATATTAACTTTCGCGTTCCGACGTTAAATTCCGAAACGTCGAATAAAATTATTTCTACTATTTTCTCGCAAGTGATATCCGGTCATCCACCAGAATATTTATTTCAATACTATACAACTCACTATGCGACACCATAAAGCAAATCACTTCAAAAAGTTATTTCACGGCATTTATTTCCGCACACATATTTATTGACATTTGCTCTTTGTACTAAAGTTACTATGACAGTTGTTTTTCGTCACCTGTTTTATGACAATTGTCACTACGACAATTGTTACCACGACACTTGTTACCGCTATAAATGGTACAAAATCAGAGACAAAAAGGGCCGAGGCCCGCAAAGTCTCGGCCCCCGCTTTTCATGAGGAAAATGTTTCGCGTTGACGAGAAATTCTGAAAAAATTCTGGTTTTTCAGTATTCTTTGGTTTTTTAGTGTTACTGGAAAATTGCCATAACTTTGACAGATTAACTTTCGCGTTCCGACGCCGGAATGACTTCTTTCACAAAATTTCAACAAAAAAATTTAGCTCCAAGCGGGATTCGAACCCGCGACCTTGTGGGAAAAATCAAAAAGTCCATTTTTTTCAAAAACGACCAAAAATATTTTTTTCACGTATATAGCCCCCCGTTTGGGATAAATTTCTTTTTGAAAAAATTTTTCTGATCTCATAAAAATTTTTTTTAAATTTACCCCGAGTAAATCTCGCGCAAAAATTTTTTTAAGGGGTCAGAAAAATTTTTCAAAAAAAAAATTTACTTCAAACAGGGGCTATCTACATGAAAAAAATATTTTTGAAACGAAAAAAAATTTTGGTCGTTTTTAAAAAAATGGACTTTTTGATTTTTCCCATAAGGTCGCGGGTTCGAATCCCGCTTGGAGCTAAATTTTTTGTTGAAATTTTATGAAAGAAGTCGTTCCGACGTCGGAACGCGAAAGTTAATCTGTTATGGCAATTTTTCGAGTAACACTGAAAAACCAGAATTTTTTTAGAATTTTTCGTCAACGCGAAAAATGTTTTCATGAAAAGTGGGGGCCGGGGGCTTTGGGGGCCTCAGCCCTTTTCGTCTCTGATTTTGTACCATTTGTCGCGGTAACAAGTGGCGTAGTGACAATTGTCATAAAACATTTTGTCGTGTAACTTTTGCGCTAAAATAACTGTGATAAAATACTTGTCACATTTTTTTATGTCATGAAAAATCTGTCGTGAAAATTGAAAATTTTGTCATGGTAACATCTGTCAGGAAATAAGTGTCGGCTACCGCAAAGTTGGATAACAACGGTCCGTATGCTAAAAGAATAAATGTGCAGTCAGCGCTAATTTAATTGTTGTATAAATTAATGTGTGTAGTCAACGCTAATAAGTCATAGGTGCACAAGTAAGGGGGAACAAGATTCCTACGATACGTCATATTTTCGACCTTTTTTTTGGTTGTATCCAGAAATTTTTTATGGGGAACCCTACCCGGAAATTTTCAAAATTTTGCCTTGGTCTCCCCTTATGTTTTTTTAGAAAATTTTGAGGAAAAACGTAATGGGGAACCCTTATGATTTTTCGATTTTTCAAAAAATCACCTTGGTTCCCCTTGCTTTTTAGCACCGAAAATTTTTTTGAAAAATATTTACCATATTTATGGTTGATATTTATAGAAAATATCTTATTAAATCATTGAAAAATTTTTTTATAAGAGCAAAATAATTTTTAAATTTTTTTGTTGTAAAATTGAAAGTGAGAATAAATATGCTTATTCATTTATAAACATATAGCTTTTAAAGCAGCTCGAATGAATGCAAAAACATTAAAATTTCATACACAAATTGATCGAGTACTTTTGCTACAGGTATAATTATTAACCATGTGAAAAAATTTCTACTTGGCAATTTCCTTAGGCAATATTTGCTTGGCTAACAATCAGTCTACCTTCGATATGTACTTTTATGATATGCTGCGAATACAAAGCGAAAGCATTCTTTTTTTATATCGATATAAACTATACATGGCGCACAAAAGTTGTCCGAAAATGGGAATCACTTTATTTTCGTTTCAATAACACAAATTTTCAAAATATGAGGTGAAAAAAACGGCACTATAACTTTTGTCACGAGTTTTGTCACGATAATTTTTGTCACGAAAAACTTGAGATGATCAAATTTACAGTTTTTTGTATTTATATCCGTGAGTATTATAGTTTTATGGTGACGTGACAAAAGTAACGTGGCAAACTCAATTCGTGAGGCAGGATTTATACTTCCGTCGCGACGCGTCGCACAACGTGTCGCGCAACGCATCGCAGAGCAATTACGTTTATAGTCCAGACAATTTTTCCAATGTTGTTTATAGTTGCTGTTTCGCGACACGTCGCACGACAGCCTGCGACGTCGCAAGTGCAGACCACGTGACGTCGCGCGACGCGACATAAGGCCGAGTGGCAAAAGCGTGATCAGCACTTGCGACGTCGCAATGTAAAACAGCCTATTTCAGCTAGGAAGCTCTATGGGCTGATAATTTTAGCAAATTTGATGAAAAGTCGGGTATGAGGAATAAAACTAGACCGATTTCAGTAAAATCGAAGGGTACCAAGTTGTGCGGTTACCTTGTAAGTAATTAATAAACCAATAATTTTATTCTTTTTCAATTTACTATTGTTCCAATTTTTACTGTACGTTGGATATTTTCCAACGGAACAGCAGCAACTTCAGCTCCTGTTTTCTTGAATATATTCATTTCAGTCAACATTTTAAAAACAGCCTTTCGAAGAGATTTGTTCAGCCATAGATAAACTATTGGAGTGTCTCCTAAACATTTTTAATAATAAAATCAATATATTGGGTTGTTCGGAAAGTATCTCATCTAGCTTTATTCTAATAAATCTCAAGCCAGGCTTAATTACTATCGCGAACAAACAGGCACACGCAACAACAATCACCGCACATCATCTGCATCAATCCATTGGCTCGTCTCTTGTTGAAAATGACCGATTAGTGGTCTCCTATGCCCTTTTATATTGCCTCACACTTGAATTCCATCTGTACTTTCGAAGTCCTCGATTTCTCATCATTTCTCAATATCATCTGCACTATCTTAGCTTTTAATCTCATTTTGTTTCCACAACATTTTTTTGCATAGCTCGGCATTAAAGGCGCCGCTCGATTTCATCAAATCTAAAATGTTTCATCACCCCTCCGGTGCTTCGCTAGGTTTCTATGCTTGATCACCAAGCTACATAATAATTGATTCATGAACACAACTACAGAGTCATAAATAAACTCGATTTTATAAAACTTGATCATAGATCAACTAACTAATACTAAACGCACTTTACTATAAATGGATAGGAAATTGCATGAATGTGTGTATTATATGACCTTTGTCATATCTTGCAAGCTACTGAAAAAATTGTGCCGAAAACGGGCTTCTGGCTCGAGATTTATTACAATAAAGCTAGGTAAGATACTTTCCGAACAACCCTATATTTATTATTTAAAAAACTTCCCATGTACACAAATCCAAGAAACATGAGTGATAATTAGGATAAAGTCTGGTAGAGGGAAAAATTGCAAGTACACATATACCAAATCCGCGATTAATATTTCGACGCAGATACACAACGCTTGAAGTGTTAACTGGAAATTAAATTGTAATTTTAAATGATAGTGGAAAAAATCCTATTTTACCAATTTTTGGATTTTTGATATAAAAAAAGTCTTGTAATTGATGGTCTTAATTTTAAAAGTTATTACAATAGCCAAATATACAGGGTGTTTAAAAAAAAGTGGATTTTTGTGATTTTTTACATGATTTGGGCCCGAAAAATTTGTCCTAAAAATGACTCCTGTAAGGGTATTTCTATGCGAAAAATCAATTGCGCGCATTTCCAAACCCTGAAAATGCTTCCCTGATTCAGAGAAATCGATGTGTGTATTGAAGCGAAAATGAACTAACTTTGAAATTTCACCGTAAAAATCTGATGTTTGAGGGTTTTTCTAGGCGGGGATTCGAGTACGAATATTTTTTTATGATAAAAAAATTACCCTGACACTGATCTTAGAAATCAAATGAAAAAGCATTAACAGATTTTAAAAAATGAAAGTGGACGAAATTCAACAATAGAAATTCGTTTTTATTTAATGTTCAATATACAAATGATTTCCCTGAATCAGGGTCAGGAAAGCATTTTCAAGGTTCGGGAATGCGCGCAATTGATTTCCCGCATAAAAATACCCTTATAGGGGTCATTTTTAGAAAAAAAATTCAGGCTCAAAATCATGTAAAAAATCACAAAAATCCACTTTTTTGAAACACCCTGTATAATACATAGCGATATCGCAATAGAAATATCAAGAATGCAATAAGTCGTGTAACCGAAAGGCTAAATTTGAAATAAAAAAAAGTTCTTATAATTTTAAAGTTTACCAATGGTTCCACTTGGATTCCTTCGCCTTCCACAAATACAGAATAGTAATTGACTTTTTTCGTTGTACTAAAGGGAATAGAAATTTGAGTGGATATTAGTAAGGTATATGAAAACGGTAATATCATCCAAAAATAGACTCGTCTTCCTTCAAATAAAACTCCCGCTATATTTGGGTAAAACATCTCGAGAAAACGATTCAAGGACAATACAACACAAGTTATGCATACAACAAACCATCCAGCTAAAAATATATAATCATAAATACTATAAGCTAGCCTATTCCTGTGTCCATACTATAAGACAAAAGTAGTCCATGCAATTTCCTATTCTTTTCACATTTCGTATGGTTGAGCTAATTTTCTGTCTTATAAGGAAAAGAGCCTGTTTATGTTTTCCTCAAATGATCGTCTGATTTGATCATTCGAGGGAGGAAACGGAGTTTGCTCGTTTTCGGTGCCTAAATCAAAAACATCTTGTTCCATTTTTGGGTCCAATGATTCAGGACGAGCAAAGTCTATCCTCGAAAATAATAAACAGCTTTGCTAAAGATAGACAAAAGTTTGAATGCTCATGTAAATGGTCAGATGCCAGTTGGTGACATAAAATCTCCACCAAGACTTAGGCCTAGTCCTAAGCCTAGGCTTAAACCTAGGCCTAAGCCTAGGCATAGCCTAGGTTAGGCCTAAGCCTTGGTAGAGATTTTATGCCATCAACTAGCATCTGCCCATGTAAACACGAAACGAATACAAAAACAGTAAAAGAAGTGAGCCGCAAACCTTAAAAAGGGAAAAGATTCCGCAGGTTGAGATAACTAAAAAGATCTCGAGATAACTTTGCCACAAACTGTGTTGAGGTTGCGATACGATTGCTATAAAGGTTTGGGATAGCTCAGTTTCCAGGAGTTTGGAGGTGGTTCGCCTCCGAAGTATCTAGTCACCCGATGTTGCAGCACGCAGCCTCAATTTGATGTTGAGTCGGTGTCGGTTCTGATGTGTTTTGATTTTAGACTTTTATAATTTCTGAGATTGTCGAAATTTCGGAGGTGTTCGTTATGTTTTTATTTCTGAGTTTGTCGAATGTTCTTATTTTCAAATGATCTTATGAAAAAGTCAATGATAAAAGTTTAATGACACTGTCTACCCGCACTATAGTTTCTCTTGAGATCTCCGAAACAAGTTTAATGAAGATACTTCCGTCTGCGCACATTTTTGGGTTGGTTGTTCCTTAGGCAGGTTCCCCAGCTGGTCTACATCTCTGGTTTAGGATAACTTCACCTCCGATGAGGTGAGGCATCTTAAATTCGACTGTACGTCACCACGAGATCTCGGGAACGGTAAAAAATGCAGTCTTGTTTTAAAGTTAGGGGGTAGATGTGTAGGAAATAAACAAAAGTAAGGGGGGAGGGGGTACCCTCCAAAAAAATTCAATTTTTTCGTGTCCGTCTTCAAATGTCGTATCCTCAAAAAACTGTCCTCCGTCCTCAAGTGTCGCATCTTCAAATTTTCGTCCGTCGCACCGACGTTCGACTCATACATTTCTTACAGTGGTGGTATTTTAATTTTAATCTATTATTTAAAAAACTTACTATTTCCTACTGAATCTATGAAATAATATAAAACCGGGTTGGTACAATAATGAGCACCGACAACAAGACGAATTCCAGAACTGATCGCAATGCATGGAATTACAATTAAATCAATTACTCCAATTAAAAACATAAGTTTATAGCAAGAATGATGAATAAATTTTGGTTGCAGCATTGCAATAAGACACGGTATGTAAACTACCTAGAAATTAATTGACTTTATCAAAATCATCAAAAGTTATGCCAAAAAAGAAGTCTAAGGATTTAATCGATACCTCAAAAATTATTCCAAGAGTAGCATATAACAGTCCCAAAGGTATATCCGGAGTACTAACTTTGTACCACTCAGCCGTTGTCTTCAGCGAACAATTTTTCGAATACAAATCTTCCCATTTTTCGTGATCAAAAATAAAGAAAAAAATTCCCATAACTAACCTTAAAAATTCGTCAGATATTTATTTGAACGCACTTACACGAATTTTATAACAATCGAATCTATGGGGTTTTTTGCACGAAAATCATTTATGGTAATTTTATGCAAAAAAAAATCGATAGCTTTTCGGAGCATACAAACATAGGGCAGAATCCCATCATGAGTGGTCATTGAAATTTCTTTTCAATTCTTATGAGGAGCTAGGTCCATTTTACTAAAGCGTTATGTTCTATTCAAAGATTAGGCCAGGGATGCGTAGAACATTTTTTCAAAATCAGCAAACCTGACTTCAAAAATCAGATTTTAGGAGTAAAAATAAGAAAATGCTAATTCCACCTAAAAAACTCAGGAAAAATGGTTTAAAATTGTTCAAATGAAGTTACTATGAGTAATTTTATGAGGAGAAACAATTGCGCGCATTCCCAAACACTGAAAATGCTTCCCTGATTCAGCAAAAAATAAGTTTTTAAATCTAAAATCGTCAATTTTCCTGAACCAGGGTCAGGGAAGCTTTTTCAGGGTTTGGGGATGAGTGCGATCGATTCCCCCGCATAGAATTACATTTAATAATTTGATTTTTTGAAGAAAATTATAAATTCATTTTTTTGAGATGTTAGGTCTTTTAAAAAAAAACTTTTCCCTGAATCAGGATCAGGGAAACGTTATCAAAGTTCAGCAATGCGCGCAATCAATTATTCGCATAGAAAAACTCCTATATTGGGTATTTATAAATGATTTAATGCACAAATAAGCAAAAAAGAAGGTGTGCGGGTTATTTTGAGGTACTCTGTATTTAAGAAGAAATGATTATTAAGTTGCTCAAACGTTTTAAATTACTCCATCTTGATACGACCGTACACAACGTTGTTAAAATAAAAACCCAACAAGTTATATGAAGATTTTCCAAATGAATTCTTTGAATATAATTTAAATAGTGGAAAATTTTAATAAACTAGCATCATAGATTATATTTTTTTTCAATTTAAAATCAAATGATGCATACTTGATGTTACAAGCATTTACAAGGAAACAAAATGAATTTTAAAAAAAATTTTGAAGGTGATCAAAAATCTACAAAACCACACTATATTTAACTCATGAAGATTTTCCGAATGAATTCTTTGAATACACGACAATTAGCATTCTCGACTCATTACACGGCGCGGCCAAGTGTGCAAAAAATGGAAACTTGCGAAAACCGGTCAAAATCGTTTTATCTCGCTTCAAAACACTCTGTTATACCTTTTATGAGCCAAAATAGAAGTGTGCATTTGCGTTTCGTTGAGTTTTCATGGTTACCGTATTCTCTCTAATAGAAGCACCGGTGCTTATATTTTTCAATCCCTCCGGTCGGAGTGCTTCAAATAGAAGAGGTGCTTCTTTTTTTAATTTAAATTTCGAAAAAAGTTCAAACAAACTTAAAACTAACAAAATGAGCAAAAAGTAGATCATAAACGAAAAAAATATATCCTCCTTATACAGATTTTCTTGTAAAGACAGAATTTATGGGGGGTGCTTCAAATAGAGGGGTGCTTCTATTAGAGAGAATACGGTGTATATACAGGGCGTTCAGTGCAAAACCGAGGATTTGAAACTTTAATATCTCGGCGAAGGATAAGAGTTTTTCCATGGGTCTTTTTTTATTTATTAGAGCATTGTATGAAGTTTTTATGCCGTAAAGAAAAAATTTAAAAAAAATTTTATATATCAATTTTTATGTGTCTGAATGTCAAAATGAGGTATTTCCGAAGTGAATTTTTTTAAAATTCCATCGGATTCGGAATCAGCGACCCAACAACGGTAGGAAGTGAACAAATTTCGAAAAAAACTAATTTGCAACAAAAGACCTTCCGGACCGGGATTCGAACCAGCGCCAGTAGATCCAAATCCTTAGCACAGACCCTACAGGCGTTGGTTCTAATCCCGGTCCGGAAGGTCATTTTTTTACAAATTAGTTTTTTTCAAATTTTTTCACTTCCTACCGTTTTTGGAATCGCTGATTCCGAATTCGATGAAATTTTTAAAAAATTCACTTCGAAAATACCTCATTTTGATATTCAGACGCATAAAAATTGGTATATAAAATTTTTGATAATTTTTCCTTTACGGCATAAAAAACTTCATACAATGCTCTAATAAATAAAAAAGTCCCATTGTAAAAACCCTTAGCCTTCGCCGAGATATTAAAGTTTCAAATCCTTGGTTTTGCACTGAACGCCCTGTATATCCTACTATATGAAGCAAAGTACAAGTTGATTATGACTTATTTTCCAATCAAACCAAAAACTTTTTGCAAATTTTTAATCAAAAACATCAGCAAAACATATTCTTACAGAAAAGGAACTGAAAACAATTCATTTGCAATCGGAAAAATAGTTTGTAAGGGTCTGTTGGTGTGCGACTAGCCTGAATAGGCGTTCTTCTTCTTTAGTACCCGAAAATTGGCATTTATTTTCATTATTATGGGCGTGAAGGTGTTCGATCGGCTGCTTGGATGCTAATCCCAAAAAACCTCGTCGCATTTCGAATTCAGAAACATGCTCCAAGAGCCAGTGAAGCTTAGGCGTGTTGGGATGATTCGGAGCCTATGATCGGGGTGAACTTTTTTGCAAAAATTAAAACCTTACCGAAAAAATGAACTTCATAAGCTGCCGAATACGCTCTTTCAGCAATTCTTGTTCCTCGTTAGATAAGAACGCCACTTTTGCACATTACATCATCTTGTGAAAATATGAGGTATATTCAAGCGCGGTGTTATAGTCCGTTTCTCAGTCATGGAAAAAAAAGTTTGATACAGCATAGCAAAGTGGATAAGGAAGCTGCCCGCCCGATTTGGCAAGTTAAGCAACGTTGAGACCGCCAAGTTTGAGACCACAAAAAAATATTTTGTTGTAGTAAAATTTTTTTGTAAGATTTTGAAATATTACTGAATCAAATCTTGCGTTTATTTCATAACCATAACTGCGATAAGACTTTATGTACACATTTTATGAATATTTTTAGGAAAAACACCTGATAAAAATTTGGACAGTTTAGTGCAAACAGCAAATGTAAACCATTTTGACATTTTATTTCTCAATATGGATAGCAAATTTCTGCGGTAGACTTAAAAACGAGTCAAATTAGAGCACTTTGGAAAATTAAGGATTGTTGGGGACGACAGGCAAGGCTGGTACGGCGTGACAAAGTTGGGTCAAAAACGGAAACTTGTTACATACCTTAAAGGGGGTGGTTTTCAAAAAAACGCTTTTCAAAAAAACTTTTTTCTCCTATTGGCTGATTTTTGGTACTCGGGGGTTTTCGGGCAAGAGAAATTGATTGGATTAAGTCCCGAGTTCTGAAAAATTTTCATGATCCCTATCGGGGTACCCTATGTTCGAAAACCCGTATTATTAGCATTGCAAGAAGGACTTTTTAATGTTTGTAACAAGTTTCCGTTTTTGACCCAACTTTGTCACGTTGTAGCTGGTTTTTGTTTCTGTTCCGTAAAGTTCCAGTTGTTTTTGGCGGTTCCAGTTCCGAAACTGTTAAGATTACGACTGGGATGTTCAGTTTCGGTTCTGTTTAAGGCTCATGGGCCTGTTCTGGTCCAATTCTGGCGAGGTTCGATTCCACCAGAGTCGAATTTTAGTTTTAATTTGAATTTTATAAATCCGTGAAAGAGACTAAATATTTTTTCTACTTCATTTTTATAAATTTTACTTTTTCTCATTTAAATAATTTGAAGAGAAAAATGTCTTGTACCATTAACAAATACACAACTCGTGGTGCTGGGGAATATACAGATAGTAGTGAAGAGTCTAATCATAGCCACCAAAGTTTCAAATTTTCTGGAAGATTTATTAAAAAGCATCAACAAGCAGAAAAAATTGTTGCTCGAAATATTTCTAGTAGTGATATTAGTGAACCAGATGCTACTAACGTTTCAAAAGTAAATGACTTTGAAGATTGGTCCCAGTTGCGAATGAAGCAATTTCAAGATGATAAAAAGTAATTTTTATTTCCTAACTAGCCCAATACAACATCGATATTAGCGCAGGATATACGCCGGTGTTACAGATGTCGACGTTACAAATGCTGATGCCACAGACGTCGACGTTGCAGATGTTTTCGTTACAGACGCTGACGCCATAGACGCCGATATCGAAATTACGGACGTAGACGATCCGAACATTTTTTCAATTTTTAGGGATGTAAACCTCTAATTTTTTAATTTTTACAAAATGTATTTAGTTCTTGTTTAAAAATCTTTACCGACGGATTTAGGATTTCCACCAAATTTAAAAAATTCATAAAAAAATTACAAAATGGGTTAAAATTTTAAAAACTTCTTTAAAAAATAGGATAAATTTTCTCGTAAGCTCTCGAAAGCGTTCGGAAACACTATGAAGCACTCGGAAGTGCTCGGAAGCACTAGGAAGCAATCGGAGAAGGGCGGATGACTTAGTGCTCGGTTCGGAAAATCTCCTCTCCCCTCCGAGCGTGATAGCGCTCGGTCTCCCAGTTTATTTTTATTAAAATTACAATATTTGACATGAATTTTGTGAACTTATCCCATTTTTGTGTTTTTCATTTTTTTTATTTCCACGGGGAGCATTCCGAATAAATGCCTTTATTTTTAGCCTACCTATAGTTCGATCTCAAAGTATTCCAACAAGCAAGAACACAGACAAATTAACTGTGGCAAAAGTTATTCGAGCCAAATTGGCGAATGATAGACATCAGCAATCTGAGGCTATTAGTATCAACAATAGTAAAATTTCACAAACTTTACCTATGTAAGAAAGTAAAATTTTTAACCATGATTAATTTCATACTCTAGTTATGATGATGAAAAACACTGGAACAATCGTTTTATCAACCCACTTATTGATATGTTACTAGAAATTAGAGTAAATAAGTTGCATAAAAAATTTTTTTAAATTGTTTAGAGCCCTGACCAAGAACTGATTGAAAATGCCATAAAACATACAAATCTAATTTCTGAAGAATTTGTTACGCTTGAAACCAAGTTAAAGAAGCGAGACGAAGAATCAAAAATTCAAGAACAAAAAGTTATAATTATGCAAAAGGACCAAGAAATAAGGAAGTTGAAAGCAGAGGTTCAAAAATTAAGAAATGGGTGTTTAAATTTGGCCAACATTGATATAAACTATTCTTCAGAAGGAAGTCAGCTTTTTGGGGCACCAAGAACCAATGGACTCCAGACTCGGAAACCAGCGACACAATGGACCCCGGACATAAGAAGCATCTGGGGTCCTGAAACCTATGGAAATCCTCCCTTACCTCCTTCGGTACCTCGGGAATGGATCCCATAGGACCTCAGGACCCAAATGGGTCTAAGGGACCTAGGTCCCGGATAGGAATGGCAAACATCTTACCTGTTTGGTAAGTCCATACATACCAAAAAGGTAAGATATTTGGCATCCTGGTCACATTTTCAGAATCTAGTATGAATTATAACTAGATTTTCATTTTATATATTTTGTAAATAAATTTATAAATTAGACTACTTCATTTATTATGCAAAGAATTGAGAAAGAAATAAGCTCTCGTTAACACTAGTTAATAATGTAAACTGCCTTTTTAATCATTTCAGTACAGTGCTCCCTCGATATAGTGGCACCCCATTAAAAAGCTCGATAAGCAGGCCCCCCTAAAAATCTCGATAGCACGCATATTTTTTAGAATTGCATTTAATCGATTGATTCAAAAAATAACAAAAAATTTTGTAAAATTAAACAATTTTGCGTAAAAAAATAAAAAATTAGGGAGTTACCCCCTAAAAATTCAAATTTTCATGAAAGGAGAGTGGGTGCATTCTATTCCTCGTCAAAAATTACACCAAGGGGTTTAGTAAAGCTTATTTGAAGTGCTGAAACGTACAGGAAACCCTATACGTGGGGGGGGGGTCCCCACTCTCTGCGTGAGGGGATGCCAAGTGGCACTAAATATGGTCCGGGACTCAAGGACTCCATGGAGTCCTAGGTCCAGGGACCCTTGGGAACCGGGAGTGGATCTGTGTAGCCATAGGATCCATGGAGTCCCGGGTCCCAAGGACCCTGGAACCTGGGACCCATGGTTTCCCTGAACTAGAGGTATCAAGGCACCGGAGTCCTGAATCGAAATGGGCACTGAGGGTTCGGGTTTTCGGACCCATTTTCCGACTATGGGCGGGTTTCTTAAAAAAGCCGTAATGCGCACATTGAGCATTAATGCGCACATTGGACATTAATGCATGGATGTAAACATTAGACATTAATGCGTACATTGGACATTGAATGTCTATTATAAACATTGAATGTCTATAATGGGCATTGAATGCGCATTGGAAACAAAATTGGACATTGAATGCGCATTGGAACCGAAAATTGGACATTCGCAACGAATTGGCGCTTCTTTTTGCGCATTTTTCAAAATATGTTTAACAAATAGGCTTTTCTTACCAGCTGCAGTTTCGAAATTTGTTCGATTTGAATTTTTTACATTTTTCAATGGATTTGATCATCTTGGAAGAAATTTTGGACGAGAACGACGAAGATGTTAACACCAGGACCTATATTCGAAGAGATTTTGACGCTAAAAATTTTGCACAAAAATTCCGGTTAACCAGAACACAGTTTTCTAACCTTGAAAATCTCATAAGCCCTCTGCTAACTAGTCCAACAAGTCGAGGTCATGCTCTTACACCTAGAGAAAAACTGATAATGTCTTTAAGGTTTAAAATTTTATTTACTTTCCATCAACTTTTTAGATTTTTTGCCACAAACGCTTTTTATGAGCTAATAAGTGATATCAACGGTCCTACAAAATCCACTCTATCAAAAACTTTGAGACAAGTTTGCCAAGCAATAAATGTGACTTTATTTGATAGTGTTGTAGCATTCCCAGCCGATATGGGTAATAAGAGTTGTTAACTTTTTAGTCATGGTAGAAGCTTTATTCAGGTCTACGGCTAATGTGCCCGGGATTATGGCAACCAAAATATCACTTGCAAAGGTTTCGAAACTGCAGCTGGTAGGAAAAGCCTATTTATTACACATATTTTGAAAAATGCGCAAAAAGAAGCGCCAATTCGTTGCGAATGTCCAATTTTCGGCTCCAATGCGCATTCAATGTCCAAGCTATCAAATAAGCCGTCGGGCGATGAAAACGGATTTAAACTCGATTTTGGAGAATTTTTTAAATATGGTACATACTTAAAAAGCAACCTGTACTAGCACAAGCACGCTTCGCCTGCGGGGCCTCCGGAAAATCATTAGGTGTATCATAAATTTTTGCATTCTCTGGATCCATGAATTTATGAAACCATTGAACCGGGATGGTATCTCTTGTTTCTGCGATAATTATTGCTTGTACCCACTTTGCCAGACGCGCTTTATTTTCATCGATATTTTGCAAAGCTTGTCGATAAAAGTCCATTTGTATAAGGATATCAAAAGTTGGTTCTTCTTGTTGTTTCAAACATTCCATAAAAAACTCGTGAGGCTGATGGGAATATCCTATTGAAAAGCACCTTTCGGACATCTCCTTCAGCTCAATTTCTTCTTCTGGGGATATTAGAGAAAGAAGCTTTCCAAACGTTTACATTGCAAACCGCCGGTAGCAAGACTGGAAAGAAGTAAATTAACGTTTTTTTTGAAACCGTGGTATACCCTAGGTTTTCGAGGTCGCTGAACACGCTTCTGAAGTCCGTTTTTGAATCCGACTTTTTAGTACCCCTGTACGGTAGGTCGGCCTTTTGAACTTTAGATCAAACTTCAAATGGGCATATCTCTGGACAGCTAAATCCATATCTAATGATTTTAGTGTTGTTGGAAAGCTGGTGAATTCTACTTCATTTTTTGTATATACAATTCCTAGTCAAAACGGCGTAGTTTTGGAGATAGAGCAATTTTTTCATTTTTTAGGTCATTTTTGAGGTGCAAAAAAGCACTATTTTCGATCTAACTCCTACGGATTGTTCGAGCGCGCTACGTTTCTTCTCCTATTATTTACTCCTATTTAGTACCTACAATTTGAGCCGTCGATCGCCGTACAACGCGGGTTACATTAAATAGAAATGGAGCTTGAAAAGGCTCGACAAAAATTTTGAAAACTCTTTAGATTAGCGAAGTTTGCCATAATTTATATATATTCGGAAAATTCATGAAAAATGGAGCATTTTTTGTTTTTACAGTAAATTCTGAATCGTTATCGTTGTCGAGATAATCGCGTTTGAAGTTGGCTATTTTTTGGAATTGGCTTAGAATTTGAATTCCCGCCAAAATTGAAAATCAGGGTTTTGGCGAGAATTCAAATTCTAAACCAATTCCAAAAATAACCAACTTCAAAAATTTTGGCTATTTTCAAAACTTCAAAAATTGATTCGAATTTTCGTTACTATGGCCACCCTTCATTCAAGACTGGTTCGAGATTTCACGTCATCGTCTCTTAATTTGTAAGACTATGACCCCGATTCCTATAACAGGTGCAATGTTAATTAGTCTGCTTATTTGTACCACTTTTCCCATATTTTCCAAGCAACGTTTCGCCGTTTTATATTTTTTATAGATCAAAATGGCTAGTAACAACTCCTCTATGATGTATCCCGATATATTGTTTGATTCGAATTTTCGTTACTATGGCCACCCTTCATTCAAAACTGGTTCGAGATTTCAAGACATCGTCTCTTAATTTGTAAGACTATGACCCCGATTCCTATGACAGGTGCAATGTAAATTACTCCCATATTTTCCAAGCAACGTTTCGCCGTTTTATATTTTTTTATAGATCAAAATGGCTAGTAACAACTCCTCTATGATGTATCCCGATATATTGTTTGATCAAATATTCGATTACTTCTCGTGGTTACTCTTTTTGATATCAATAATATTATTTTGCCTCCTTTTCTGGACCATTCTCAACAAATCCCCGAAGGAGATGAAAGTCTACCGATGGTATCTACTGGGAAATTATTCTATGGTGTTTGTAATTGATATAGTAGTTGGTCTTATCCATCCAAGACTTGTTCTACCCTATTTAGCATTAATTTTCGGTGGCATTATGAGCTATTCTGGGTCTGATATTTTTAATAGAGCTTTAATATATGCCTTCCTGTTTATATGCGGAATGTATATATATCTAGTCACATTAATGAGTATCTTCAGATATGGGCAAACAAGTGGTAATAAAACAATTGTTAGGGTTCTATCTAAACCTAAATATTTACTTATTCATTTGGTTATTTACTTTATTTTCATTTCGATAATTTTAATTCCATTGGTAGAAGGAATGATAAATGGGGATGAAATAAAAGATTTGTATCGAGATAAATTTCCAGATATTTATGAAAGAATAAAAAATAAAACATTGGATGGTTTTAAGGTTAGCTTAGCTTTTACCGGACTGGGTATGGGAGGGGGGAGGTAAACGCATCTCTTGGTTATCGCTAACCTTGGGTTAGTTAGCCCTCAGTTAGTTTAACCGACTTGGCGACATTTGCGCCTGCAACACATGCGTCATGACCAGGGGCTCGTTGCTTAGTTCCGGAATCGGAAGTCGGATCCCGGAACCGGGGATCGGAAGTAAAAACTTCCGGTTCCAATTTAGCGCAAATGTTCCAAATTGAAACCGGAAGTCGGAAGTTTTTATTTTCGATCTCCGGTTCCAACTTCCAGTTCCAGGATCCGACTTCCGGCTTCGGAACTAAGCAATGGGCCCAGGGCTGTTTCGTAATGGGTTCGTAATTAGATCACAGGAAATTTATTTTGAGAGCGTAATCAAAAACTCTAATTTTTTTAGAATATTATTTGCTAGAAAATAATGATTGAAAACAATTTTAGAAAAGCAACTTTTTCCTCGATTTTTTTATTAAAGGATCAATGGCGTAATTACGAATCGGCTCCCCTGACGACTACGCAGGATGCCGATTCGTAATTACGCCATTGATCCTTTAATAAAAAATTAAGGAAAAATTTTTTCTATCATTATTTTCTAGCCAATAATATTCTAAAAAAAATTAGAATTTTCGATTATTCCCTCAAAATAAATTTCCTGTGACCTAATTACGAATCCATTACAAAACAGCCCTGGCCGTGACAGAGTGCCTATACATTTACCATGCGACATTTACGCGAGACAGTTGCACTTATACACTTGCGATGCGACATTTGCGCCACGAAGTTACGTCGAGATGTTTGTGCCTGCGACGCTTGCGCCTGCGGAACTTGAAAGCGATTTTTACACCGTGTCGTTTGCGTCACGACATTTGTGCTTATACACTTGCGATTCACATCGAATCACTTCCAGCTAAAAAGGCTTCTATTATTTGATAGAGTTAGTTTTGCTCTTTAACCCCCTAGTTTGCACGCATTGCACGATTTTTCTCATAGGAGTCATGACGTCTTTTCTGAGGGTACCCGGGTTTTGTATTTTTAAGCACTTTTCGTTTTAAATCAAAATTTTTAAATTTTGAATGATTATTCCTACAATAGAGATTTGAAATATATTTTCCAGGTCATTCTTAGCAAGCTGGGGCAGAAAGCCGCATTCGAAAATGTTATTCCAGTAAGAAATTGTGAACTTTTGTCGAGGGGTGCATTTTTGAACTGTTTTGAACCCTATGGCATCTCGAATTCAAAGATCATCGAGAACGATCGATTCGACCAAAAATTCGTATGGATCTGGATTCTCCAGACGCTAATCTACAATTTTATAACAAAACCCGAAAAATGGGTCCTGAACGCTTTTTCGCGGACGGTACCTCTGAAGACCCCTGGCGGTCCCTACTTAACAGTCGAATTTTTCAAACATTTTCGCAGATTCTGAAAGAGCATGGCTGATTTTACTTACCTACAAAAACCATGAAAAAAGGATGTAGATTTTTCAAATTAGAGAGTTTTAAAGTTAACTGCTATTTTGCGGCAAAATCAAATTGTCGCGAGTGGGATTTGATCCCGCTAACTTTAGAGTCGAAACCGAGACCACTATCACTGAATCATTTGAGCTATTCTAATAAATTTTAGAAATTGCATATTATTTCACATGTTTTTTTACATATGAAAAGTATAAATAATTTTTTCATAATTTTTCGTAGGTAATTAAAATCGGCCATGCTCTTTCAGAATCCGAACGAATTTTTGAAAAATTCGACTGCTAAGAGTGTTTTTTTCTAAAACAAAATATTGTAACGCAAAAATAAAAATTAGGAACTTTTATTTTTTGGCGAAAGTCACTTCGTTTGGAACACATTTGGCCTACCTAGCTTAAAAAAATCGACTTTTGAAAAGTAACTTGGCCATGGATATCGGCCAGGATGTCTAGTTTACGAATCCGTTTCGAATGGCCAGTTAGCTATCCAGGAACATGGCTGAAAATATTAAGTTTTGCATTTTAAGAGGGTAAAAAAGGGGTGATTTTCACAAAGATTGCATTGTAACTTTTTTTTCTACCGAAAAGTATACCATGATGTTGATATAAAAAATGAAGACTATGATTCTGAGCACTTTTGGTTTTTTTGTACCTCCTAAGGGTCAATTTTTACAGATAACCTCTTTTAAATTTGGACATCGATTCTTAAATTTGAAAATTCGAAATGGCAACCCTGCCTATAGGTATTGCATATGTCGAAAACTTCGAAGTGCTATAATTCGACGAATTTTAAGAAGGGGTACCTAAGACCAACGCCAATAATTTTCTTAAAAATGTACATTCTAACCCTATAGTCGAGTTTGAAATAGCCCTGTTTCTTATCTTGAGCACTCTTGTTAGCTGAACGAATGTCAGCAATAAAAAAGCTCTATCGTAAGTGTATAGGAGCAAATGTCGCATCGCAAGTATATAGACGCTCTGTTGCATCACAAATGTTGCATCGCAAGTGTCGAAGCGCAAATGTAGCGTCGCTGGCGCGACTGTCGCCAGCCCGATTAATCCTGGATTAGTTAACCGAACTAACCCAAGGTTAGCGGAATCAAGACATGAGTTTAACCTCTTAGGTTGATAAAAAAGATATATTTTTAGAATATACCCCTTATAAGTATATTTGCTACGGCTATTTTCGTCGTTAGCTGGTTTTCTATCGAATTTATTTGCATTTTACTTACATATAGATCTCTAGTTCGCATAAAAAGTCAAGTAACCGCAAAAACGTATACCCTTTATCGGAAACTGATAAATATCATAGTCTTGGAATTCTTAATCTATGTTGTTGGTGTTATTCCCGCATTGATTATGATTATAGCCGTTTCTTTTCAATTTACTTATTCGAATGTACTGGCAGCTTTTGCGGTATTCGTGGTTTATATGCTACCGGCAGCTACTGTTTGTTTACCCTTAGTATATATTGATCCTTATCGAAGGTAACCGTCACGGTTTCAAGAATACGCTTGAAAATTCATTTTTCAAATATTCCCGAACATACATGAGCAGCACCCCAAGTGGAATTTTCAAAAAAATCCACAACCCTCATTTGGCCCCCCTCCCGATGGGGTCGAAAAAAGCGACCAAAAAAAAAGATTGACAAATTTAAAAAATATTTTTTACCAAAAATAAATATGTTGCTTCAAGCAACCTACTTTTCGACTATTAATCCTCAATCTGTCGGCCTTCTGACCCACATTCTACATCCCTCCACAACCTCCCCCGCCTCACAACCCCCTCCAGGTGAAAA
>OZJO01029676.1:0-10323 GCA_900406225.1 Acrobeloides nanus | reverse complement strand
TCAAATGGTGCCAATCCCTTCGCTTCAATACCCAGACACATTTAAATTTTTCATGCAATTTTGTATGTCAAATATCTCCTCAAGGTTGTCGAATTGAAATTTACTTCCAAAGCAAAAAGTGGTTGCCCCAACGTGAACTTTCTTTTCCACTTTTCAACAAAAATTCGGTTCAAAAGTGGACTGGTCCTTTAAGCCTTTTCCCATAAACAATCAGAGACCTTATGTCATTGTATCAAGAATTATGTACCAACCCAATAATTTTGCTTCATTTCGTAGTGTGTAATTGCACTCTTTACATTGACACCCCTGGATACGGCAGTAGACATAGAATATCACGAGAATTTTAATAGTAACATTAATTTTTACGACATTTTTTAGTTATAAAAATTAGAGGTGATATTATTAGTTTCAAGAAAGTGTTTGCATTAAAATTTCTAATTTTAAAATACATAATTTTCGCTAGTATATTTGTTAATATAAAATATGAATACCAACAATTCAAGTTCGAATTCCATATGGGTGTCTCCAGGTGTTAATATTCTTGCTATAACATTCGATTTTTTACAAATAATTGGCTTATTTTGCTCATCATTTCTGATAATTTTGCTGTTTTATGCTAAGGTAAAATTTTGCATGATTTTCACAATTGCACGAGTTGTTGTTTTTTATTGCTCCCACATTTCAAAAATTCGTCAAAAATCGAGTTTAAATCCGTTCCCGTCGCTCGATGGCTCAATCGAACGTCCTAATCACGGAATTTTTTTAAAGAAAATTTTTATTGAAAAAGCTTTTATCTTCGAATTTTTAGCCCAAAAATACTGAACATGTTGTACTGAAATAGAAATCTCAAAAATCGTAATTTTCAGTATTTTGGGATAAAAATCGAATTTAATAGCTTTTTCAATAAATTTTTTTCTAAAATAATTCCCGTGATTAGGGCGTTCGAATGAGCCATTGGGCAACGGAAACAGATTTAAACTCGATTTTTGGCGAATTTTTGAAATGTGGGAGTAATAAAAAAACAATTTGTAGATTCATCATATCGGTATGAAATTGTTATTTCTAAACATTCCCATAACTTATTTGCTTTTACTTTTAACTTACATACCGGCTCGCTTAAACTATTGGTTCGATATTATGGAGGATGTTTCGAAAATTTGTTCATATTTTACAACATTAGGTATGGTTGGTAATCAACGCATCTAAGAAAAAAATTAGGATAATCCCGCTGATTTTCGAGATACCAAAAATTAAAAAATGAAATTTTTAAAAGAAAATTGCGAATTTTTTAGGTATCATTTTAATGGTGAATAATATGTTTGCTTTATTTTTCGAACTTATTGTTTCTATGCTTAGTCAAAAACATAGAGATTCTACAATTCCTATATTAAGCATTTTCTTATTAATTTCGGAGGTATTCGAATTTTACTTTGTAAATCTGAATGGTCTCTTACAAGTTTTATTATTTTAACAGGGACCCTGTCACAGAATTGTATATGCTAGGTTAATTAATTCCATCCATACGCACCTACTCATCTGAATTTTTTAAACATAAGAAGGGAATAAAAGAAACTAAGCTAAATGTAATAGAATGTGACGCTGAAAAAACATGAATAAAGGGAAGAACCAGGAGATCGAGTACCTACGGCGATCCCACTCTGAGTTTGTAGAAAGTAATTATGAAAAAAATTGAACAAAAAAATTATTTAAAAAAATCAAAAAAATAATAATTTCGGCAAAAAATTTCGATACATTCAAACCATAGACTGAATTACATGAACAGACGCTCTAACCACTATACCAAGTTCACAATTTGTAAATGGCGCTAACTTCGTGAAATACTTGATGTTTTTCAAAAAAATTCGAAAAATTTCCGAGGTCAAAATCAATCAATTTTTTACAGATATTATTTTTTCGTCATAAATAATAAATTGGCACAAATCGTTACGTGATCGGACTTCAATTTTGACCTCGCGCATTAATTTTAACCCTAGCATAGATAGTTAATCCGCCCAACTTTTCAAATTTTCTCCCTCATCGACTCTGACTGTTACTATAAAATTCGATGAATGCTCTAAAAATTATAATCATAAAAAACGATATCCAACTCCAGCTAGCTGCGTTAAATTGTTAAAGGGGGAGTACACTTGTATAAGTAAAATCGAGATTTTAGATTTTTAAAAATTTTTTCAAATCATTCCAAAAACGCTTAGAAATTGTTGGGCATAGTCAAAAACGGTGGAATATGAAGTTTTTGCAAAAAAAACAAGCCCGATAAAGGTGTTTTTCGAGCCCCCCCCCCATTTCCTTCAGAACCGCTAGAAAACGCTATTTTTCGATGTTCTGACCTTCGGGGAAGTCGTAAATTTTTTATAAGTCAATGAAAAATTTGTATTTTTTTACAAATCAACAGATGAAAAAGAAGCTAGATGGGTTGTTCTACAAAAATTACAGAGGAAATAAAAAAATTACAGAAAAAAAGCTCAAAACATAAAAAAAACTAGCTAAAAACGGCATTTTTGACACATTTTCGACGCATTTTGGCCAGAACGGGAGTCCAAAAGACGTCTAAATATTTTTTTCATGGTTTTTTACGCAATTCATGATAAAAAAAATCATTTTTATGCATCGTTTTTATAAAATCTCGGAAAATCTCGATTTTACTTATACAAGTGTACTCCCCCTTTAAAAAGAAGCTCAAGACAAGCGTGCTGCAACCTGCGTTCAGGTTGCGACATGGTTGCTATAAAGGTTTGGGATAGCTCATTTTCGGGGAGTGAGAAGGAGCGGAGCTACAACCTGTGATCCAATGAAGCCGCCGTGCTCCGAATGCCTATATGTACCTATACCTTATTGTATTGTATTTAATAAACAAAGAGAACCATCAATTTTCTCTCTGACCCTCATTTGTTAAATATATCATTATTTTTAGTGGTGCTTTAGTATCTTTCTTGCAATTCTATTAAGTGTTATAGGTAACTTTTCACTAGCTTAAAAAAGGAAGTAAAATCCAAATTTTTAGGCGCCGTTAAAACATTTATTATATCAGGAATTACATTTGGACTAAATGTAATAGCTTTAGGGGTATATTTATAAAAACGATTACATTTATAAAATACGATTTTAGATATTTCCAATTGTCGAAAGATATAGTTTCAATATCTATACAAAAAATCATACAAATCCATCCGGAAATTATATGTTAAATCAACGTTTTGGCGAAGCAGAAAATTATAGGAATGCTAGGTTATTGAGACGTGTCATGCTCGTTTCGGGTGTGATGTCTTCATTAATGACATTGTATTATCTGACAATGCCATTTATTGGTTATTCTCCAATTTTGAGTACATTAAATATGTTTAATATCTTATTACAGGTATCATAATTCGAAAATAATTCTTAACCAATATTTTTTATGAGAGGGATATCTAGGAGAACGAGGGAGACGTGACGAGAGAGACATGTCAAAATTATTTGCGTCATCCGACATTTGCGTCAATTTTTGAGGCAGTATAACTTTTCGTACAATTGTTCTGCACAATTATTTTTCGTACGAACTTTTCGTACAAATATTTGTCATACGTACTTTTTGTACAAATATTTTTCATACGTACTTTTCGTACAAATTTTTCCGTACGAACTTTTCGTGCATTATTTTTCTTTTAAAATAGCTAGCTCGTGGCTAAAAAAAAGAGTTTTCAAGATTCTGGATGCGCGCAATCGATTCCTCGCATAGAAAAATTCTAGTTATTAAAAAAAAATTTTTGTCTAAAAGTACTTGTACGAAAAGTACCTGTACGAAAAGTTCGTACGAAAAATATTTGTACGAAAAGTTCGTACGAAAAGTGTGCTGTACGAAAAGTTCGTACAAACCACAATTGTACGAAATTATTTCACAAATTTTGATACATTAGGATCATACATAATTTCAGCCAATTATCGTACCGGTTATTATTATTAGTGAAGAAAGATTAATGCGCAAAATTAAGATATTTTTATGTAGAAACAAAGTTCAGGTATAAGTTCCCCTGGGATTACATATTTCATTATTTTTAGAATCAAGAAAACCAACCAACTACTATAACAGGAAATCCTCTTATTATTAATTTAAACCAACATCAAGATGTCTATTTCAAGTCATATCAAAACGCATGGGCAAAATAATTTTTTGTACAAAATAAATTTTTTTGTTAGTAAATTTTGATCATTCTTCTCGCTCAGATTTCGGTCGACAATATTCATCTATAGAAAAATGATAAATAAACTGAGGCGCATCCTAATCTTTTTTAAATTTTTTAAATGATATAATTTAAAAGTGTCTTGATTTGAAGGATATAATTCCTGTTAATATTGTGGCCCTAAAGAGGACTGTTGGGATAAGAAAACCATTACTTTCATCTAGCTTATTCGAAATCATCACTTTCACCTAGCTTATTCGGATGGCATGAGTAGAAAGCACATTTGAGTCCAGAAGTTAAAGAACACTTGATTGCGAGCTCCAAATCGTTCACACCAATTCTTTGTAATGACTACGGATTTGGCGTCATCCACGAGACCTTGGCGTGTTCGAACTCATAATTTCCATTGGTTCTATCGATTCACTATCGTTTGAGATTCTGGGAGATATTTGTTCATTTCTCGAGAAAATCGAATTTTCACCATTTTTCAGATTGCGGGAGTGCGCGCAATCAACTTTTCACATAAAATTACCCCTAAATGTGTAATTCCCGAAAGAAAATAAAACTTTTTTGCTAAATTTAGACAACGTTAAGTGGCGGCAAACAGGGGGATTTACTCCGAATTATTTATATAAAAATACATCCGGATTTATTTTATGCACTTGTGAAAATTAATCGGAATGGTCAAAGTTTATCTCTTAAAATAATTATTAAAAAAATTGGCTAGTATTAATCCCTAGATATGACGAATTTCTTTTCGCGCAAATATTCATATTATCTATTTTTAATGAGTTTCACATATGAGTGGATAATGCTCATTTAGGTTTCAATAATAAAAACATCATCTTTTTCTTAAAATCCCTATCGAATTCGTCCTTAACCTGTTTTTGTCAACAACCATAAATTTATTTAAAGCATCGGCTCTGAAAGAATCGAGCTTCGGACTGAAAAACTTTTTTTGATCAAATTTTTAATTTTTGTTTGAATAACATTATAGTTCGTAAAGTTTTGAGCAACTTTTGTTTTTATGGACCCATTAGATTCGTTCACTGGTTGGAGATGGACCCAGTACCAAGTTGAAGACCAGGGCTTTTTGGTCTTACAGGTAAGCCGGACCTGAAAAAATTCTATCTTTTCAAGGATAAATCGTTTTGCTTGGAATCTTTTTTCTTTTTCAGGACTACGCACGCGTTACGTTTCTATACACGGGTCCATTCGAGCCTTTGAAGATGGTGGTGCTGAAGCCAATGCTTGAAATCAGGGATTGGCGGGAAATTCAAATTCAAAAACGCGATTATCTCGACAACTATAACGATTCAGAATTTACTGTAAAAACAAAAAATGCTCCATTTTTCATGAATTTTCCGAATATATATAAATTATGGCAAATTTCGCTAATCTAAAGAATTTTCAATTTTTGACCTTCTTCAGCACCACCATCTTCAAAGGCTCGAATGGACCCCAACGCACTGAAATTTTGAATTTTTCATTACTTAGTCTTGTTGAGCTAGTTGAGAGGTTTGATATATACAAAAATTAGGAGGTACTGGAATTCTCTTGCTGAGATAGACCAATTTTTGCGAAAATTTGGGGGTTCCCACAGGCATAAGAATGTATAGGCATACTCCTTCAAACCTAACCAGAAAACTTTCCTGAAGTCCATCGACTATGGAAAGTGTATAGAAACGTAGCGCGTGCGTAGCCCTGAAAAATAAAAAAAGATTTCAAGTCAAAACGATTTATCCTTGAAAAGATAGAATTTTTTCAGGTCCGGCTTACTTATATAGGCAGGAATCGGTGATAGGAGGCAATAAAATTTTTCCAAGAAATCGTAAGGGTACCCTTATGAATTTTTTCGAGCCTTCGGCGTACGAGGGAGGAGGGCAATTTCCCTCCCCTCCCTACGTGCCTCTATGTTTTGGTCCTATAGAGTCTTGCCGAATAAAAAACAAATAAAATTTATTTTTTAGCGAATTATAACTCTGGTTCATTTACAGAGTGTGCTTAAAGTTTCCGATCACTTTGAATTTTTATTTTTATACAAATTTCAAAAATATGATTGAACTGGAATTATAATAGAAATTATTTTTGCGCTTTTTTTAAGATTTAATATACAGGGTGTCCGGAAAAAACTCGGGATTTTTTGAGTTTTGCTGTTTATTCAATTGTATTCATTTTGAATTTGTTTCTTTCGTCTTTTTAGCATTTTTTCATCAAAAATCAACATTTTTAAGAAAAGATCAACAAGTCCGTCGATGATTGGATGAGGCCTGGACGCAGTTATCGAAGCGGATGGTGGCCATTTTGAATAAAGAATATGTTTTCTGTGTAGTTGAATTTGTTGTTTTGGCCTCTCTGAATGTTGTATTTATTGTGTGAATCATGTTAAATGTTGGTTTTTTGATAAAAAAAGTGCTAAAAATATATAAGAAACAAAATTAAAATGAATACGATTGAAAAAACAACAAAATTCAAAAAATCCCGAGTTTTTTCCGGACACCCTGTAAGTATGTCATGAGACTTTAACACTTTTTGTAGCAAAGTTTCGTCAAGCAATTATGCGCGAATGTTATGAAAATAGATATGAAGAAGTGGATTTCATGCCGGAGGTGCGGTCAGCTCATATGCCTGAAGTGAATACATTGGATTCATCGTTCTGAGCATTCTGGAAGCGACAGCCTGTTCGAAGCTTCGGCGTGATAAAATCCACCTCTCCATTTTTCATAATCTTCGCGCACAATTGCTGGATGTAATTCTGCCATTTTTGCTACAAAAAAGTGTTAAAGCGCATGAACATAGATGTTATGAGAATATTCTATAATAGGCTGAGCGAATTCTAGCGGACTATTGTCTTTGATAAGTTCGAAAAGATGTTAGACAATAAAGAAGTTCTTGTCAAAAATATGGCCCTACATTTTTGACAAGAATTTCTTTATGGTCTAGAACTTCAGTTAACTTTTTGTCGGACAAAACATAAGAAAGAATTAGTTTTATCTTTCGGTTTTTGAACAAGTTGAGGTATATTCTCACTCCCTATCCCACCACCAGTTTTTTATTCCGTGTGTTTTATTGTAAACTTTGTTTCCGACAAAATATTTAAAAGTGGGCACATGAAGGCGCAATTTTTAGTGCTCTCGCCATCACTCTGATAGTTGAGGGTTCAATCCCGTTCTGAGTCAATTCTTTTGTGTTGTCCAAAATAGATGAAAAATTTTTCCAAGTGTGTATTTTTATGCGAGGAACACAAATCTACCATTATTTTTGCATGAAAAATTATGTAAAAATAGAAATTTTAATTTTTACTTCAAAATGAATTTTTAAATATGAGAGTAAAAATGAATTTTCCATGTTTACATAATTTCTCATGAAAAAATAATGGCAGATTTGTGTTCTTCGCATAAAAATACCCATAGCAAAAATTTTAATCAATCTTGGACAACGCAGAAATGTTTGACTCCAAGATGGATCGAACTTTCAATTATCGAAGTGATGACGAGAGAGCGCTAACCAGTTTAGCCCTAATTTCCTCTGTAATTTGGCGAAAGCTTTTAAGGATTGATCATCTCACCTAGGTGGACAAAAACCACTGCGCCATCGTGTGCCCATTTTGTATAAATTTTGGAGGGAAACAAAATCTAATTTTGTTCAAACAAAATACGTGGTTTAACTTTATTAGGAAAAACATAACACAATATTATTTTGATATGAGTTCGAATATGAGCTCAAACATTTCTGGATCAAACACGAAGATGATGTACCATTCGATTAACTTCATCAATGTAATATATGATACTTTATTAGTAACTGGGTTATTTTGTACGACATTTCTCATATTTTTATTACTTTATTTTAAGGTAAATTTTTCACATGAACGAAGTCTTTAAAAAATTTAGATTTATCATATCAGCATGAGATTATTATTTCTAAACATTCCAATTACTTACTTGCTTATACTTTTAACCAATATACCTGTTAGATTATTTTATTGGTTTGGTATAATGGAGGATGTTTCGAACATCTGCTATCATATTATGTCATTGGGTAAGCTATTTGATAGTCGTTGACAACGGCAAGACAATGTAATAAGGATGAACCCATTGGGGAAGTGGGGGTGCTTCACTCCTTACGGGAGCACCACAGTTTCTGGCACCATTTTTTGTGGCGAGTCCGAATTTCGCAAAAACAATATAAGTTTGTCCTCAAAAAACCATAGAAAAATGAAAAAAATAACATTTTGTCCTTAAACAACAAAAATAATCATTTTTTTCAACTTTTCTATGGCTTCTTAAAAACAAACTTATATTGTTTTTGCGAAAGTCGGACTCACCACAACAAATGGCGCCAGAAACTGTGGTCGCTCGTAGAAAATGGCCAGAAAAAAACCTGGGATTTGAGAAGTGGCCTTTAAGTGGAGTCCCCGAGGTAAATGAGACCCCCTTTTAAGAGGATGCAATCGCCCCATCCCCCTATAAGGCCCGCCACTAGCTGACGCTAGCAGCGTTGTAACGTCGTAATGACATTTTTTAAACTGTCGTAATTCAGCTTTGCCTTATCCGTTTTCGGGGACCTTGGTGTCATTTTTATAGAACTAGATCTCCTGCATTGCTTGCGTCAGGTTACGCACTAAGCATTTTAAGTCGTCGTAATGAGTTCCTACGACGACGACATAAAATTTTTTTTCAAACAAAAATTCAAAAGTCGTCATCGTAGAAATTCATTACAACGACTTAAAATGCTTAGTGCGACGGGAAAACCTGACGCAAGCAATGCAGGAGATCTAGTTCTACAAAAATGACACCAAGATCCCCGAAAATGGATAAGGCAAAGCTGAATTACGACGGTTTGAAAAATGCCATTACGACGTTACAACGCTGCTAGCGTCAGCTAGTGGCGGACCTAAATACGCCACTGTTGTTCCTGTTGAATTTTTCATTCGAATTTAGGCATTATTTTAATGGTAAATAATATGTTTGCTTTATTCTTTGAACTTGTCATATCAATGTTTAGTCAAAAACATCAAGATTCTAATGTGCCCGTTTTAAGCATTTTCCTTTTAATTTTAGAGGTATTTTTCTATATATGATTTGTTCGAATTGTTCTTTTTTTAGTGGTCTTTCGCCATTGCTATTACTTTCTTCATCTTAGACTCTAAGGTTTTTGGTAAATGCTAATAATTTAAATAGGGAAGTTATTAAAATATCTTTTTAGATGTCACTAAAAATTCTATTATTTCTGGAATTAGTTGTGGCCTAAATTTATTAGCGCTAGGGGTAAATTTAACAAAAGAAATGAATAAAGAATATTTAGATATTTCCAATTTTCGAAAGATATAGTTTAAAAATTTATGCAAAAAATATCGCAAAAACAACCGGATCATATACTTTAAATCATCGCTTTGGCGAAGCGGAAAATTACAGGAATGCCAGGTTGTTAAAACGTGTTATGATAATTTTGGGTGTAATGTCGATCTTAATGACATTATATTCTATCATCATGCCGATTGTTGGATTCTCAGTGGTTTTGTTTATGTTAAGCATGTTCGACATAATGTTGCAAGTAGGATGAGTTGTAATTTGTTTAACAATAAATTTTTGATTTTAGCCAATTATCGTACCAATTTTAATTATTGTAAGTGAAGAAAGATTAATGCGTAAAATTAAAATGTTTTTATGTAAAAATAAAGCTCAGGTATTCTTTTCATTGAGATTAAATATTTATATGGCTAGTCATGCCACGGCATATACAATAACAGGATGGAACAATCGTTCAAACAACACAAATACGGGATGAACAATAACGGGACAAATAGACGAAGCGAACAAGAACGGGACGGCAAGAACAACGATCGAACGGGACGACAAGAATAGGACGATTTCAATCTTGGCTCCTAAAAGGAATTTCGATATGGTGTCAAAGACTTTTTTACTCAGGATAAAAAGTTGAGAAAAAAGTCTTTTACACTATCTAAAAATTCCTTAAAGGGGGAGTCAACTTTGCAGCAGCACTCGGGAGACCATTTCTAGCAGAGTTTTTATCATAACCTTTGATAGATAAACCCGTTTGTCTTGGTGTCATTTTGAAGCTCAGATTCGGAGCTTCAAAATGACACCAAGACCAAGACAAACGGATTTATCTATCAAAAGTT
>OZJO01029669.1:0-23930 GCA_900406225.1 Acrobeloides nanus | reverse complement strand
TCTCATTTAGCTATAAAAAATTGCTACAATGTTCATTTTATGAAAATTTAAAAAATTGATGCAAAAATCGATTTTTCCGTAAAAAATTCAAAAAAGTTTGTGTATTACAACGAAGAGCTTGTACACAAATTCAAAATTTCAAAGACAATTATCTCGAAAACTACAACGATTCAGAACATGCTGTAAAAACAAAAAATCTTTCATTTTTCATGTTCTTTCCGAATATATCATTTTTTCATATGGTCGTAACTGACTGGACTGATCCTTAAGACTCGAAATAAAACTCGAAAACTCGAAATTTTTTTCGAATTCTAGTAATGATTTCGAGTTTACAAAAACATCGAATTTTCGAGTTCGACATCTTTAACGGGTAGAAAATTTTTTAAACTGAGTAGAAATTTTTCGATCGTATTTACCTCAAGGCATATCCAGGGCAGCATGTTTTTTCCATTATAGGCTTGTACAAATGTTTTCCGATTCTAAATTTGTATAAAAATTTATTTAAGATATCTTACCTATACCATCCTAGATCTAAAAGTTGGTTGAAATGCTCCGGTGTTAAGGAGCTTGCTATAGCATCTATATTTTATAAATTTTTTATAAGATCTAAAAATTGTATAACTTACGAAAAAAATATCGAGTTTTTTCATTTGCATGACAATAAGTGCAATTGTCAACAATCTCCAGATCTGTAATATTGAGTCGTTTAACAATTCCTGCTATACATGGGCAAGCAGGGGGTACTGGGCCCCAAAGTACGAATTGGTCCCAAAGGTTACTGTCGACCAAAAAAACGTGGCGAAAAAGTCGAAATACGAATTCGTATACGAATCTTTTTGGACCCTACGAATTGAAAATACGAAATCGTAGTCAAATACGAATTCGTATATATGTTTTGGGCGTATTCGCCGTCAAAATACGAATTAGTCCATTAATTTTTCCCCCGATACGACGAATTAGGGAGGGGGTCAGTACCCCCCCCCCCTTGCCCATGTATGATTCCTGCCATTATTGTCGGCTCAAAGATATATTTTTGCAATTGTCAATAATCCCCACACTTTTACAGTTTTTCTCGATGTCAAAAAATTCTGGAAATATTTTTTTAAAATTCTTCAGCGAAAATGGAGGGAAAACTGTGGTTGATCATAAACAATGGATGCCAAGGTCTAAAATTATTTTTAAAAAATAGCTTACGTCACTTTTTCAAAAATGAATGTAAATGTAAAAATTTTAGAGAAAATCCGTTTACAATTTTTCAAAAATATTTTTAGACCTTAATTGGCATTCATTTTGATGATCAACCACAGTTTTTCCTGCCATTTTTGCTGAAGAATTTTTTAAAAATATTTTCAAAATTTTTTAACAGTGGGAAAAATTATAAAAAATATATCTTTGAGCCGACAATAATTATTGAACGATCTAATAAATAAATTTTAAGCATAAAAAAATCCCTACCAATATGTTCAATTATCGATACAGTAGACATATTTAAAAAAATATTTTTTGATGATGTTTCTTAAAAGTGTAATAAATTCTTCTCATATATAAAAGATACTGATAATCTTTCGACCTTGTCTATGTTGTCGGTCGAAAGCTGATCAGTATCTTTTACATATGATTCATCCGACATAACAAATGTACTTTTACCTTTGGTATTGTACTATTTTCAAATTTGCTTAATAAATTAATTGCAATAATTTCTATGTATTACTCAAGGTGAGTCAAGGTGAGTAATACATAGAAATTATTGCAATTAATTTATTGAGCAAATTTGAAACTAGTACAATAACAAAGTTAAAAATACATTTGTTATGTTGGATGAATGTATGTAAAAGATCTGATCAGCTTTGACCGAATACATATTCGCCAAACACAGTTTTTTTTCTTTGTTTTTCCCCAAAGTGAATAATACATGACAATTATTGTAATTAATTTATTGAGCAAATTTGAAAATAGTACAATAACAAAGTTAAAAGCATATTTGTTATGTCGGATGAATCTGATTTTTTGGATTCGATCCCATTTTTCGATAAAATACCATTAATAGAGACGCCGTGAAGAATAGCAGTAAAATTTCGACATACCATACAATTTTGGGACCGAACTGTGTAAATAAAACACTAAATTTTTATAATCTATAAAGAATTTTACAAGCATTAAACCTTGCTAAAATAGGTCCTATAGTTTTTCCAATTCCACCCGAGACTTGGAAGAACCCTTGTTGAGTACCCTAAAATTGAGAAAAATCCAACAATTGAGTCATCCAATACTTGTCGTTTAGAGCCATGAATTTCTGAGAACAATACACTTAATGAAACTGTTAAGATTGAATATGCTATCCCGATCAAAATCACATATGATGTAAAATATAAATAAATATTGATTTGAGGAAATGAGACACACCATGGGTTCAAATCGGTGTTACATCCGACAAGTTCTGTGGTCGAGTTTACGATGTCTAAAAAGCAAAAAAATTAAAAAATTAATTTTGTTCACCTGTGTTATTAAAAATTTTGATGGTATTGCTTAAAAATGACCAAGGAAAGGTGATAAAATGGAAGATAATAAAGAGTAACAGCATGGATATTATCAATATTCTATGATTAATCCTAAACAATTTTCACTTGTGTATATGTAGAAAAGCTGAATCCATTTTTTTCTGGTAAGGAATTGCCCATGGTGGAGGACGCGTCCAGTGAGAAAGTGTCTAGTGGGAAAGTGCCATATTGACTACTACTCTTTACGAGTTTGCAACAGCTCTGAGGATTTCCTCTATACTGCATCACGCCGCTCAGCCTATTGCTTCGTTACTGCCTTTCTACTATTCTTACGCGGCTCTTACCATTGACCAATATCCAACCCAGTAAACAGTAAATATATCAGGAAAGATATTATATTCAGCATTGTTTCTGCTAAAGCAGTGTATTGAACAACTTGGGATTTTGTTAATGCAAATAAAGATATAGCAAAAAGGGAAAGTACCCTAAAAAAGTATTCTCTGATCAAAAAACTTAATCATACAACTCCAAATTTTGATTGATAAACATTTGAGTAAATCTTGTTATATAGCATAGCCAAGATGCGGTTTTAGATTGACTGGCATTATTTTCAACATCGTTTAGCTTAAAGGACCAGTCCAGTAATTTACAATCATATGAAAAATGATATATTCGGAAAGATCATGAAAAATAGAGGATTTTTTGTTTTTACGGCATGTTCTGAATCGTTGTAATTTTCGAGATAATTGCGATTGAAATTTTGAATTTGTGTACAAGCTCTTCGTTGTAATACACAAACTTTTTTGAATTTTTTGCGGAAAAATCAATTTTTGCATCAATATTTTAAATTTTCATAAAATGAACATTGTACTATTTTTTATAGCTAAATGAGACGAACAAAATGACACCAAAATTATCCAATTTGAACATTGTTTTGGGTTATTGAAACGAAAANGTTATTGACTCGAAAACATGAATCAGAATTTTCGTTTCAATAACCTAAAATAATTTTCAAATTGGATAATTTTGGTGTCATTTTGTTCGTCTCATTTAGCTATAAAAATTGCACAATGTTCATTTTATGAAAATTTAAAAGATTGATGCAAAAATTGATTTTTCCGCAAAAAATTCAAAAAAGTTTGTGTATTACAACGAAGAGCTTGTAACAAATTCAAAATTTCAAACACAATTATCTAGAAAACTACAACGATCCACAACATGACGTAAAAATAAAAAATGCTCCATTTTTCATGATCTTTCCGAATATATCATTTTTTCATATGATTGTAAATTACTGAACTTTAAAATTTTTTGCATATAGTTTAGATTCTTACTTTTGAATTGTCTTTTAAACCAGCGTAATATTCGTTAAAGAAAAACAAAATTAGAACTATGCAAAATATATCAATCAAGCATGCCATAACAGCGGGAATTGTATACAAATTTAAATACAGAGATATAGTTTTTAGGATTTTGACCCCAGGATATTCGATTTTTGTAAAAATGATTTGTAGTGCTAGGATTTTTTAAAAAAAGGCAAAAAGAAGGATAATTTACTCGGTCCTATAGTATAGCCTAAGGCTATGGCTCCATTAACGCCAGCTATAACTCTAGACTGATATTCTTTGGCACTCGCGGTTGAGGTATAGGCTCGTATTAAAGCAAAGGAGCCTAAAAAATTGTTAACTAGTTTTGATTAACCATAGCTGTAAAATAACCATACATAGTATTGCAGAACCTGGAGTACTTTTGGTGCCCTGGGAATATCTTTTTTCTTTCTTTTTTTCAATTTTTTTCAACTTTTTCGATTGTTTTTCGAATTTTTTAAATTTATATCAGTGGGCAAAAGTTTAAGGAACGCAACTTTGAAACTGACAAAAGTTAGGGGACTTCCGACAAAAAAATTAGCAGAAATTTTCAAAAATATTTAGTGAGCATAAATCTTGCAGAATTCACAGAATAAATAAAAATAAAATTTTTGATTTCCCTAATTTTTGTTGGGAGTCCCCTAACTTTTATCAGTTTCAAAGTTGCGTCCCCCTAACTTTTGTTGTTTGTCCCCAAACTTTTGCCCCCTCCTGATAGCATAGCAAATATTTTTTTAAATTTGATGGGATGAGGTAAAAAAATTTTTATTTCGAATGCAGCTTACTCGATCCAATTCCAGCTATTAGTCTCGAAAAAAGCATAACACCATGCCTCTCTTCAGTGCTAGGCCAAATAGAAACAGTAAAATATAAAAAATCACCACACAAATTCAAAATTAAGCAAATCAATAGGGGTAGCTTAATTTGTTTAATTCTGTTACTCCAATATCCGATTAAAGGAGACAATATAAACTGTCCTAGACAAAAAACTCCGGTAGAGAATCCAAAAAATGTCTCCGATGTTGATTCATCCAACTGAAAATATCTTTTTTATAAATTTGATACTCAACGACATGATTAGTCTGCTCAAGGTTAGTTTTAAACATGTGAGACGCTTGGATTTAGATTAGAATATGCTAGGCTAGACTTAAACAAGACTTACAAGACTTAGGTTTAGGCTTAGGTTTAAGCTTGGGTCTAAAATAGACCTATATTTTATGGCTTAGAATTAGGTTTAAGCTTAGGCTTAGTTTTAGACTCAGATTAAAGCTTATGCTTTAGCTTAGGTCTAGGCCTAGGCTAAGCCTAAGTTTAGGCTTAGGTAGGGATACCACATGACTTTCCAAAAATGTGGCAAAATTCCTTAAAACGTGGCAAATTCTCTCAAAAAAGTGGCTGCAAAATGGCAAAAAATTTTCTGACAGAAAAATGTTTTAAAAAAAGAATTTTGAGTCAAAAATGTTCGAAAATAGAATTTCAGGTTCAAAAAATGCTGTAAAAATCGACTTTTTATGAGATGAAAAATTGAGGGAAAATCAATTTTTTGAGCGAAAAATGCTGAAAAAAAAAAAATTAAATTTGAGCTAAAAAATCTTGAAAACTAAAAATTTTTGGTTCGAGTAGATCTAAGCTAAACTAGGCTAGGCTTTTAACTTACAGAATAAACTTACAATTTTTATATAAGGCCATATAGAGCTAACATAAATCGAAAATTGTACACCAATCAAAAAGGATAGCAATATTATAATAGAAATCGGGCACCATTTTGTTTTAATGGCACCACTATCATTTTCATCGGATGCTTCATTCCTTTCATGATTATTGCTTGTAAGATCCACCATTTTTATGACGTTAGACAAACTTTCTCTGCTGGGAATATCTTTTTTCATGTTAAAATCTCGAAATTGTAAAATCAAAATAACTAGATGGAAGTAAAAACTAATACACACTCATTATGACTAATGCACACTCATCAAATATTTCTCATATCAAAAACAACCAATTAGAAATAAAGATCTAGATTGGATCAGTATTCGCCAAATTGATAGCAAAAGTTTTATTGCTCATATTTTTGCTTGGCGATCTGTGATTGTCTAAAAGTGGATATAAATACCTAGAGGGATCGGTAATTATAGCAAGTTTTTGTTCTTTCAAAACTTTGGAAAGTAAAAAGTCATGGTTGCTACTCAAAATTTCGATAACTTCAAGTATTTTTTTTATCATAGGCTTACAGTACTGGACAAAACTATACGAACACCCCAGTAGTTTCAGCCAAAATTGCAAAGTTTGAAGTGCCATAACTCGAGTAATTTACATCGAATTCACATGAAATTTTTTTATAAATATTCCTTGCGATTAGATCTTTCAAAATATACTGGGTGTTNTAGGATTAAAGGACCAGTCCAGTCAGTTACAACCATATGAAAAAATGATATATTCGGAAAGATCATGAAAAATGGAGCATTTTTGTTTTTAAGGCATGTTCTGAATCGTTGTAGTTTTCGAGATAATTGCGTTTGAATTTGTTACAAGCTCTTCGTTGTAATACACAAACTTTTTTGAATTTTTTTGCGGAAAAATCAATTTTTGCATCAATTTTTTCAACCCAAAAAAACATGGGTTTTGAGATCAAAAAATGCCCAAAACACGGTCAATGAAATTTTTTGGTTTTTTTGAGTGTTTTTTGGATTTTTTAGCCAAAATTATCCATAGAAAGGTCATTCTTAAAAAATTTTTCTACTTGACCATACTTTGGACTCCCCCTTTAAAAGCAAATAGCCATAGCATAGCCTAGCTTGTCTAATTTTAAACTTATTCTTTGTTATATAATTTTTTTAGTGATGCCGAAGTGAATGAAAAAGAAATGTCTCTTTGGAACATGCCATCAATGATCTGGAACAATGTCCTCGACAAGTTGACCATGCCAACAATCATTATTAACGTCATTTAAACCATTTTATATTTAAACTATCAAATCTTGTTAAAATCAAAAATTTTATTTTCTCTCTGAGTTATAATAAAAATTATTATGAGTTTTTATAAGGATAACAGTACTTGTTGCTCATTTTTTAGGAATAGTGGAGTTCGGATTAACTACGTCGAGAACTTGGCATCAGTTATAGGTCTCGGTAGCACAATGGTAGTGAACAGTGTTGTCCCCTGTACACATGAGTACACATGTGTTTGTGTTTACATTGTGTACACAACACACGTGTACACAAACACATGTGTACACACTGTGTACACATGGGCACTGAGTGAACACATTGACTCAAAATTTTCTTTTGTCGTGAATAACAAATCTATAAAGGAAGTAAATTCAAATTCGATTCCTCTCGCTTTTCTATCGATTTTCATCAAAGGTAACCTTTAAGAAAATTGTAGAAGAAATCAAGCTCTACAACTTTGGTAAAAGAGGTTTTGAACTAATCTTTCTATAAATCGATAAAATTCATTATCAAAATATGTATCCTTATAAAATTTGTGTGACACCCAATGCTCGGTTTTCTTGAAAAATTTGTTTTAAATGATTATGAAATTAGGCCTTAGCGAACCGAATTTCATATTTCCAATTATATTAGCAAAAAAGGAAAGCTATCAAATGAAATTAATGTTGGTCACTGGCTCACACAAATATTGGAAATCATTGGAGATAATCATGTTAGCCTAGTTGGATTTTTTACGATTAAATTAGAGGCGAGAAAAGATTAGCATCAAAAATTCTCTAGTATAAGGTGCGCGTTGAACAGTTTATTCTTTTATTAATAAACGATATTTTATTTGCTTTTCATTTCCATTCCTAATTTTGTTGTAGGCACCGAAGCTGATTTTATTTTCAAATTTTAAATTAAAAAGATGAATAACTTAACGGATTATATATTTGATAAAAGTGTCAACTCAACAACAATTTATGATAGACTGATCCAAGGAGCTATATTAACAGTATCGTTTACGAATATTCTCAGTATTTTAATTTTAATGCCATTGATGATTATGGACGGTAGATTTCATAGAAATTATCGGTAAGCATTTTACGAAAGATACAGGGTTTCAAGAAAAGTTTTTTTGCGTTTTTGTGCTGAATCAGGATCAGTGAAGCGTTTTCAAGACTCGGGAAGGAACGCAATCGATTCCTCGCATAGAAAAAACCACTTAAGGTTTAATTTGGCGAAAGTTAAAAAACTTGAAACAATTTGAAAAAATCGCAAAAATGCCATTTTTGGGAACCTTGTACAATGAAAATTGAAAATCGATTGCGCGCATCACCGAACTTTGGAAATGCTTCCTTGATCCTGGTTCAGGGAAGAGATGTGTATATTGAAGCGAAAATAGGCTAATACAGGGCAAAGGAAACGTTTTCAAGTTCCAGATATGCGCACAATTTCTCGCATCGAAAACCCCCATATAGGATTATTTCGGTGAAAATTAAAAAACTTGAAAATTTTCGAAAAAAATCAAGCAAAAATCGTAAATTTGCTATTTTTTGGAGTGCCCTGTAAATAAAGGGTTCAAGAAGCACCAAAATATGTTCGAAATAGCCACATGGCTATGAACATGAAACGATGTGTTGAAAATTGTGTTAATTTTAGCATACTTCGCTTTCATATCTTCTTGGGCTTTTTCCTAATTTCATGTGGCCAATTTTTCAATTGTCTTATACAATGGAATGCTTTCATACGTATGCGACATTTTGATTTGGATAATTTGGCACGAACCATTTCGGGGTATGGCGCGGATTTACTAAGATTTGTTTGGATAGCTATATTTTTGGAACGAGCATTTGCCACCTATTTTAGTCTTGCTTATGAACAGAAAAAGTTTAATAAACTAGTCCTATGTTTAAGCACATTTATCCATGCTTTTGCAACACTTTTGGGTGCTTTTAAATATTATTGTAAGAAAAAATTTGTTGAATAGAGATAAGAATTTTTAGCTCAAATTTCTATTGGTGTCATGTTTGGCCTTGAAATAGCATTTGATTTAATTGGTTTAGTTGTAGGTTTTATTAAAAATTTAAACAAGGATATGAATTTATTTAGAGTATTATATTATTGTCTAGATTTAATACAGTACTTTTAAAATCTGATGCAAATTTTCAACTGGGTGAGAAGTATCAAGTAAGTAAAAATTCTTGTTATAGGCAGAGATAGGAAATGAGCCCTTTCTTTTTTGGACTTTTTTTTATTTTGAAATGTGCTACAAAAAATTTTTGCTAAACAATCAAGGGGTCTGAATGCGGGAATAGTAGATCAATAGTCCCTCTATATTTATCAAATAATTTGAGTCTGTAGCTTTTTTCTACTTGAAGATATGAAGCCAGGCCTCTCGAGTTTATCAAAAACCAGTGGGGACCGAGGGTGCCTGTCATCTATTTCTAAGAGGGAAAAGTTTGAGGTCCAAATTTTTAAAATAAATTATAAGATTTTTCAATCTATGAGTCGCTCTGAAGAACTCGTAAGTAGTCGGATGCACTTGGAAGTATTCCCATGTTAAAAGTCGACTATAGTATCCATTCCAGTTCCGGAATGGTCTGGTACGCCAGAATTTATACCAAAAATTATTCCAATTTGGAATGTTCGCACAATGCTAGCTTCAAAAAGTGGTATCGCACAAAGGGCAAAAAATTTTTAAACAAAATGCAATAAAAATTATGAGAAAAATCCAAAATAGTCTGAAAGTCAGATCTTTTTTCTTCAAAAAATGGTTTCTTGAAGGCTAGCCCTAAATTTTTGAAAATTTGGAGGGGGGATACACATAAGTTTAAGAACGATGTATTACACTATGGAAAGGTCTTCGCCCATACCTATCTATAGTCCAAAATTTAGCTGAATGAAAATGTGCGTGCCATGGCCTTTATAAGGCCTTTAATATTAACAGGCGTATCATTGATGCTACTAGGAACTATATTAACATATATAACTATAAATAGTGGATTTCGTAAATACTTCGTAATGACGGATAATTTTTTCTACATGGTAGGTATTTCTGCATATTCATGAATTTGTTTGTAAATGTAGATTTTTGCTTTATACATTTATGTTGGATTGATAATCATCATGAAGAAATATGTTGAAGGAAACAAGAAGTTAAAACAAACTGTTTTGGTAGTTTTAAGGCACTGTTTAAGAAAACAACGCAACGCCATACACCCAGAAGAAATAGAAAATCCATTGAATAAAAATTTTCCTGGCCAAACTGAAATGGATGCTCATTTTAAGCTATTGAATGAATATTGGAAATAAAAGATATAACGAAAATAAAAAATAATACATATATCACAAAACAATTTCATCTAAACATTAACTCTTACTATCATACGCGGAAAAATGTTAAGTACACTGAATATGTGTCTTGTTTAAGAAGTTTTACTTCATATATTCACCCTAGGGAGGAGGGTGTTTCGGCGAAAGCTCCGAAAATAGTATACAAAATATTCTGTTGCCTGATAGCTCAATCGAACGCCCTAATCACCGGATTTTTAGAAAACAAAATTATTGAAAAAAATTTATTTTCGATTTTTTAGCCCAAAAATAGTGAGAATCACGGTTTTTTAATTGCTCACACATTTCAAAAATTTGCCAAAATTCAAGTTTAAATCCAATTCTGTCGTTCGATAGCTTAACCGAACGCCCTAATCACAGAAAATTATTGAAAATAAAATTTATTTTCGATTTTTTTGCGAATTTTTGAAACATGGGAGTAATTAAAAAACCGTGATTTTTACTATTTTTGGGCTAAAAAATCGAAAATAAATTTTTTTTTCAATAATTTTGTTTTCTAAAATCATCCGGTGATTAGGGCGTTCGATTGAGCTATCAGGCGACAGAATTGGATTTAAACTCGATTTTTGGCGAATTTTTGAATGTGGGAGCAATCAAAAAACAACCTGTATAAATTTTGAACATTTATAGTTGTATAGAATAATTTTTTGTTCCGTGTTCATAACATCTGTCGTACGATCAAATGATTTTTAGAATTAGGGCATTAGCGAACCGAATTCCATATTTCCAATTACACAAAACTCGGAGACTAGAGAAGATAATCTTGTTAGCCTAGTTGGATTTTTTTCGATTAAATTAGAGACGAGAAAAGATTAGCATCAAAAATTCTCTAGTACAAGGTGTTGGTTAAACAGTCTAAAACACAATTTTTTTCACCAGAAAATAACGACGGTAATCGACTCAAACATAGGCAAGTGTTTTGATTGGATCTCGCTTCCTTAATGACTAGCAAGAAATATAACAATTTAAAGGGGGGGGGGGTAAAATTGGTACGTTGAAGGCGAAAAATTTTTTTTGAATTATGGCTATGGATATTCTAGGCTATGGATAGAGATGGGGCTAGGGCTCATATCTATGAACCCTTTATTCCCACCACCCAATTCCTCTAAAGTACTATACTATATCTTCTTCTCGAACGAGCATTAAAGGACCAGTCCAGTAATTTACAATCATATGAAAAAATGATATATTCGGAAAATTCAAGAAAAATGGAGCATTTTTTGCTTTTACGGTATAGTCTGAAAAAATTTCAGTTTCGAGATACTCGCGTTTGAAAAATTTTTGCGAAAAAACATTTAAAAAGATTTGAACATTACAACGATAACAAGTAACTTCAAATAAATAAATAAAAATGTGGATAGAATAAAATCGATAAACTTTGCAAAGTTGGCGGCATTTTAACAATTTTTTTATCGATAAAGTGAGATTAACACATGGGAAAGTTTTTAAAAGTCATTTCTTGTCAAAATTCGATCCTTAAAAAATTCAAAACCATGTTTGAAGCTCAATACCACCGATTTTACGTGTATTTTTTGAATTTTCTAACCTCTCTAAAACACCCAAAATAATTTTTTTTTCGGCCAAAATTTCTTTCTGGTAGATGTATTTCAATATGAAGAACATTTCTAGAGTGGTTTCGAAAAAACTGAGCAAAATTTTTTTCGATCTCACTACTCCCACGTGTAAAAATGGCTCAAAAACCAAATTTTCTTGGATTTCGAAATCGCGCTAGAAATGTTCTCCGTATTGAAATACATCTGCCAGAAAGAAATTTTGGCCGAAAAAAATTATTTTGGGTGTTTTAGAGAGGTTAGAAAATTCAAAAAATACACGTAAAATCGATGGTACTGAGCTTCAAACATGGTTTTGATTTTTTAGGGATCGAATTTTGACAAGAAATGACTTTGAAAAACTTTCTCATGCGTTAATCTCACTAAATAAATTTAACTTGGAGCGCACTCGAACCGTTTAAGGCAACTTTTGAGCACTCAAGAAAGTGTCTCTTAAGCACTTATCGATTCGGCCTAATTTACAAGGTTATTTTTGATATTATCACATTTATTTAATCGGTAAAGTTGTATAGAATGTCCTTCATTTGTTTCATTTTCTGTACAAAATCGATTTTTTTCAAATTTTAATTTTGTCTTAAATGAAGATAATCCGAATAACCTTTTTATTCTGGAAAATTCTTGCAGTATTGAATCTCTTCGGTGTGTGGTTTCTATATTTTTTTATGACATTGAGAATATTTACTACGAGTAATAGATTGGAAAGTTATGATGAGAAATGGAATTATTTGACTGTGTCTCGAAATGATTCGATTTTTGTTGGAATCATGCGTGTTGAGAATAATAAGCAATATGAAATGGTAAATTACAGGAATGGGACAAGGTGACTCAAAACATGAAACAGGGCTTTCGTTTCAATAACCCAAAACATTTTTAAATTCAATAATTTTATGTCGTTTTATTCGTATCGATGAGTTATAAATATTCATTAATTTTTAAAAATCTAAAAAAAGTCAAAAACAAATGAATTCAAACGGGATTCGAACCTCCGACCTTAAAATGTATGCATGGAGTCCTGACTATTTGTGATGATAAAATGTTCCTGGTATACTTTTTTGTCGTTTTCGATCGCCATATCGTATTTCACAATTGTGATTCCATCTCAGCCTTGGGTACCACCCAGTGGCGTGTTCAGAGGAGGACCAGGGGACCATATCCCCCCAAACCTGAAAATTTCTATGAAAAAAGGGCATTTTTGACCAAAATTCGATCAATTTCTTTAGAAAATGAGGTTTTTACTTATGTGTCCCCTCCAAAATCAAAATCCTGAACACGCCAATAGTGCCACCCCCAATCGATCGAAGATCATTTTTTTTAAATAGGTCATGAACATGAAGAAAACATGGTTAAAACGAACTGATTCATACGAATTTTTTGATGCACGAAAAAATGGAAGGTCATTACCTAGTTGGTTGATGCAACCTTTTTCACATGAAAATTCTAGAAAAGATAATTTTATAATAAAGTAAATTTTTAATGTTTTTTTTCAAGCTTTAAAATATTGCTTTAGACAAGCTCTCTCCAAGTTAATTTCTCTTCCATTTTATAATCATAAATGGTACATTCTTGCGTCTGAAGGTACTTTCTTAATTATCGAAAACGTCAGACATGTTTTGAAAAACTTGCAGACACATCTACCCATTTATATTGTTATCGGAGAAGTAATGAAATAATTTTTTACGTAGTCATAAAATAAATGGTTTTAGAGACAAAACTTAACTACGACTACATATATTTTAAATGAGAAGGCGTTAGCTGTATTAAGTCAAATTAAGTATCAGAAAAGTACAGTATGCTCAAACGATAACTTTTTTCATTTGACGCAGTGTCTGGAGGAAAATGGTGTTATAAAATATGACATATCTTATGATTCTGAAAACCGAAAAAGGTGGAAAATTTGCGAAAATTTTTATTAAAAAAATTAATTTCAGGTTTTTTACCAATGAAAGGCATTTTTCTTTTACAGAAATGCAGGATTATTTAAAAACTAGGAATAGTTATTGGGATGATGCTGAGGTAAGTTTTAAAAAGCCCTAAAGGGGGAGGGTAATCTTTTACACCTAGATCTCCGAAAAATTTTTTTCTTAAATTTTTGTAAAGACCCTTCTAGGGTAATTTTGATGCGAGAAATCGATTGCGCGCACTTCCGAAGCTTGAAAATGCTTCCCAGATCTTCATTCGTGAAAAATTTGGTTTTTAATAAATAAAACTAATCAGTTTATTATCTAAATATGAGCCTAGAAAGTAGTTGTGAAAGTTTTATAAGGAGCTGAGCTAAAGTGAAAGGTCAGGGAAGGCTCCAATGGAGCCCACGCCAATAAAAACAAGTATGACTCACTACATCCAAAGATATAGGCATATTCATAAATTTTCTATAAAGCCTTTCATTTCTATAAAGCATAGCATTTATTTTTCTTAGGGCTTCTTCTGATATTTTGTAGAGTAAAAAAGCGCACGTGTATTTTTGGAGTGTAAAAAGATATATTTTACTTAATAAATTCTTCATTCATTCGAATTTTAAAGTATCAAAATTACCCTAGAAGGGTCTTTTCTACAAAAATTTGAGAAAAAAGTTTTTCGGAGACTGTAAAGGTTACCCCCTTTAAAGGGGGTAACAATCGGAACCATAGGTCGGCAAGATAGGGGGGAGGGGACCCCCGATGAGGTGGTTCCCCACCACCTCCACCAAAAAAACGACCTTTTTTTTAGCTTGACGTAGTCTTCTACACCCAATTTTTATGGACCACCTCATATGTTCGGTGGGGTCTATGTGTGATCACTCCTCAATTTTGGGCCATGAGTGCGTGGTCCCCCCTCAATTTTGGGTCCGTGCGTGCGTGGGTCAGGGGGAAGGAGGCTCCCCCCCCCCTTGCCGACCTATGATCGGAGCCCGTTCTCCAAAAAAAAATTTTTTTGAAAGTTTTTGTAAAAAATACATTTCCAAAGGTAATTTTATGCGAGAAATCGATTCCGCACATTCCTGAAGCATGAAAACGCTTCCTTGACTCTGATTCAGGGAATGAGATGGGTGTATTGAAGCGAAAATCAAACATTTTCGGATTTTTATGAGAAAACTGTCGATTCTTACGTTTTTCTAGGCGAGGAATCGATTGCGCGCATTCCCGAACCTTGAAAACGCGTCTGATTCAGGGAAGAAATCGATGTATTGAAGCGAACGTCAATTTATTTATGTAAATACGTATCCCTTCCCTGAATCAGGGTCAAGGAAACGTTTTCACGGTTCGAGAATGCGCGCAATCGATTTCCCGCCTAGAAAAAACTAAGAATCGACGGATTTCTCATAAAAATCCGAAAATGTTTGATTTTCGCTTCAATACACCGATTCCTTCCCCGAATCAGGGTCAAGGAAGAGTTTTCATGCTTCGGGAATGCGCGGAATCGATTTCTCGCATAAAATTACCCCTAGGAATGTATATTTTACAAAAAATTTCAAACAATTTTTTTTGAAAAAATCGCGCAAAAGTCTCACAAATACAGTTTTTTGTACTACCCTTTAATTAATTTAGATTTTTGAATCACTGAGTCCTGAAATGCTCGCTTTTTACAATCTGCGAGACATAGAAATCCTCATGTTTGATGTATTCTTATATCGAATTACAATTTGATATAATAGTAATTTTTTATTAGCTTGATAAAATAATTACATAAATAAAAAGCTTGATATGATACAAAAAGACAAATTTGGAACTAGTTCATTATTTGTGCCCCACTTATCATGGTCCAAAAGTCAAAAATTTTTAACTTCTATTTAAGGGTTTTTAACTTCAAAAATCTTGATAGCCCATCATTTTGCATTTCATAAGGTGTTCTAAAGAGACGATCTCGAGGGTATGGGCCATGATATCCTTGTAGCCCTAAAGAGGGCCGTTGGGATAAGAAAGGATGAGGTATTTTTTCTAAGTTTTCGCTCAAAAATAACATCATCTACGAGTTCCTCGACTCCGTAAATAAAAGCTTTTCAGTTGATTTTAAAGAAAAAAAGTTTTGACTTTTGGACTATGGGGAACAAATAGTGAGCTAGCTCAAAAAATTCACAAATACAATTAATCTGGAATTTCCAATTGATTCGAATTGGAACATTTCAATAGCGTAACTGAATCACTGAAGCGGATTTTCAAGTTTTTCTTTTGAGAACCAACTTGATCATAGGTATGACTCCCATTACTATGACTGTAACGGTGTAGAGAGTTCAGTCGAGAACTATTTGGGCTAGTCACAAGGTTTGAGACATGCCGTGATACGTTCTTTGCTAAAAAGTTTTCACGTTTCTGTAAAGAATTTTTAAAAAAATATCCTTACCGTTATTTTTCAAAGACAGAAATGCTCTTTTGACATTTTTCCGATTAAAAACAACATAAATCCATGGGTTCACGCACGAGTTTAGATTCCCAAGAACTAGCACATAAATTATGATTTTCGGATCTAAAATTCAAAAGCTTTTAAGAAAACAGCTGGAAAATACAAGACTTACTAATGAGGTTTGGTGGGACAAAAGCTTGTATGACGTTCATAATACAAAATGGAGCCCATAGGAAAAAGTTGCATGTGACGATGGTTAGAGTTAACCGAACTGTTTGTACACGTTTTCGGTCAAATTCAGTCAATTGGTTTTGGATGACATCCGAGCCTTTGCGAAGTTGTGCAACATATTCTTTTGTGTCACAACTAAAAAAGGATTTATGCAAATTTTGTGAACCGGATATATTACCTAAGCTTGTGTGCACATGTAGTCGCTTCCAAACTAGACATTTGTTTTAGTTGTAAATGCGATTTCCAAACTGTTTGACAGACTCGGTAGTACAGGATTCCAGCGATAAACGATGGGATTAACCAGGCTAAAATGGCAAACCACAACACATAAAAGCTTCTCAAAGGTGATGGATTCTGGCCAAATATTGTTGCACATCGACCGCTGCTCTCACTAAAAAAATTTGAATTGTAAAAATTACTTGTTAAAAATTTTTTTTGTGAAAAACCTTTGTGATTTTTTCAAAACTTTCGAAACTACTACACAAAAGGAGGGGATCCACGCACATGAAAAAATTTTCAAAAACTTTTTTCTGGAAATGACCCCTCTAGGGGTAAAAACATGCGGGGAATCCGAATTTGACATTTTCAAAGCAAAAAAAGCGCTTCCCTGAGCAAGGGAGGCCTGTGCAAAAAGTCACAAAAATTGCATTTTTGCTACTTTTCGCTTTAATACACAGACCTTCCCTGAAGCGTTTTTTCGCTTTGAAAATGTCAAATTCAGATTCTCCGCATGTTTTTACCCCTAGAGGAGTCATTTCCAGAAAAATTTTTGGATTTTTATTTTTTCCATTTGGGTGGCTCCCTCTTATTGTGTAGTAACTCCGAAAGTTTTTGAAAAAATTGCGAAGAAATTGCAAAAATCAGTTTTGTTGGTAGAACAATATTTTTAAAAACTTACTCCTTTTGCCAAATGAAAAACTGTGGAATTGAGCAAATGAATGCAAGAGTCCAAGCTATTAAAGCTAACATGTTTGGGCGATGATACCGATTGCCGCGATAATGAGACAATGGTCGACAAATTGCCTAAAACGTTTTTTTAACTGTTTTTTGTTTGCTTAAACCTACTTGAAAGCGATCTGCACTTATAGCCACTAATAGAAATGGACTAGCATATAATGGCAAAACTTGGATATACCGCAGCATTTTACAAAAGAAATTTGACCCGAGGAAGGCTGGATATGAGAATAAAGTGGCAATTTCTGTGCCCAATGAAAAGAATGCAAAGAAGAGATCTGCTATACAATTATGCAGTAAAAGGATCTAAATTTGTTGTTATTTATTGCATTCATGTTCAATATGTAATTGGGTGGGGAGGAGGAGGGTGGTGCCCTTTAAATTTTTTTATTTTTTGGTTCAATTTTTCAATTTTCAGGGGGTGATGAGTGATATATGTGATCGGAAAGCGATTAGCCTTTGTTATTTTGTGCTCGCTTGGTCAATTTTTATAAGAGGCTAAGCAGGAATCTCGGAAAAATCTTAGAGGGTTGTAAAATGCATGGTCTAGGTGTATTTTATTTGAAGAATAAATGTTGAAATAGTATGAAGTTATCTTTGACAAGTCCAGAGTCCTTCCTCTTGTTTTTGAACCAAGAGCTGATGGCCATAGTTCCGTAACAGATGCACCCTCATCATTTGGGTATGGGTATGCCTCCCCCAAATGGCATAGGCATAAGGAGAAGAATTGTTTAGAAAACGGGGAGTACCCAATCCCAAATCACCGGGAGCTCTTATATAATTTTTGCCCTGCCATCAGCCGGTCAATACAAAAACCTTGTTGATTTTTTCTTGGGGGGGGGGGGTAAATAAACGAATTATCCCCTGTCTATGCCACTGCCCCCCCCCACACAAGTGTACAAACATCCTTCCAAAATTTTGACCCTTTACGCGAGAAAAAATCACCTTGGAGAACCAAGGTCATTTTTTTGCATTTTTCACCGAAAATTGGAAAAAAGGCCTTGGTTTCCCTCGTTTTTTCAAAAAATTTTAGTTGAAATCTTGATGTTTTTAGCAAAAAATAGCGCCACAGGAGCGAAATTTTTTACAAAAATGATCGTTTTTAAGCTGCAAATGCTCAGAAAATGACGATTTTTGGTGAAAAAATGCCAAATTTTGGACATTTTTGTTAAAAAAAGGAAATTTTGAACAATTTTGGTCCCACGCGCTTTGCGCGCGGATCTCGATTTGGCTTGCCCCCTCCAATTGGAGGAGGGTTGTACACATGTGCTGCTCCCACTCCCTCCACAACACTCACTTCTACTCCTATTAGTGAAAACATGCCAAATTTTGGACATTTTTGTTGAAAAAATAGGAAATTTTGAACAATTTTGGTCCCACGCGCTTTGCGTGCGGACCTCGATTTGGCTTACGCGCGATCCCCCCCCCCCCAGTTGTGTGGGAAGGGTTGTACACATGTGCTGCCCCCACCTCCTCCACAACATCCACTTCTACTCCTATTAGCAATATGTTATACCTGTATAGGAGAATGCCTGTGTCGAGCAAATGAATTGCCTCTGTAAATTACAAATATTAGAAAAAGATTGCCAATTATGGCACAGGCCATAACTGCACTCATTTGCAATATAATATCCAAAATTTCTGGTCTGATATTCATCCTAAAATTTAACTTTTACGCTCATCAAGCTAGTTTAATTTGTAGACATAAATTTCACATTGAATCATACCAAAGTGAAAATGGCGTCACGAAAAAAGTTTGAAAATTTAAAATTCTATACGAATAAAGATCGGTATACGTGTGAAATCAAGTCAAATTTCTCAGTAAATATGTTTATAAACAATATGTAGCTTAATTTGTTTCGAGGAAAAATATGAAAATTTATCAACTTAAAGTATCAATGACTACTTTTTTATTTCTTGTGCTCTTACTACCCGAGCAATAGAAAACATAACACATGGATCCCTTAGTTTGTGGTTTCCATGAATTTTTCATTAACAACCTAACAAGCACGTACTCCCTTTTCACGCTTTATAATAAGTTTTCTACAATTCTTTTCGTTTAATCTGTTTATTTCTCATTTATTTGGACTCATTATAAAGTGGTGAATATTTAATTCTTCCGTGCAAGTCTCGCGGTAAAATTGTGATTGAATATTCCACGATCTTATGACGTTAGTTGAGAATTTGATTACAAAACAGCACTTCCTTTAAGAAAAATAAACTTAAAAACATTATTCGAATTGTTGAGCTGAGTCGATTGATATTACTCGTTTTTAAAATTTCGAGTTTCCGCCAATTTTGCCAAAAAAAACCGGCAATAGGAACGAATGCACCGCACAGGATCTTCCGCACATTTTTGAATCTTTTTCTCACATTTTTTAAAGATTTTTTGCCAATCGTTTCAATAAACACGATTTTATTGAAATTCAGGCAACTTTTAAAAAAATTTGCGGAAGATCCTTATACGGAAAATCCGTGCGGTCATTCCGTTCGGATGTGTAAATGTGCGGAAAATTCATGTGCGAAAGATCCGTGTGAAATTTTTTTGTGCGGTGCATTCGTTCCTATTGCCAAAAAAACCGCCGTGTGCATATAAAATTTCAAAAAACACCACTTTTCCCCCCTCGGGATTGTCTGTATATCACGTACGACTATAGTTAATAGCTTAAAGTGACTAATAAAAATTATAATAAAGACTAAAAAGATGATGCCGAAAGAAAATAAAACAAACAGATGGCTTGCAAGAATTCTTAAAAAGCATCATCAAATAAGAAAGAAAGCCACAACTTCCGGGTGTTGCTAAGTAATGCTGCAAGAAAAGACGAAAATAAAAAACATACTGCGAATTTTGAATTTTTCAAAAAATAGACAGTCAAATTAACCTTTAAAATTTCCCAAGAGCTTTTATAATGGACACTAAGCTATTTTTGATGGCTAGCAATAAGAATAAATAATTTTAAAATTGAATAATTCTTAAGAAGCTGCTTATCCCACCTTAAGCTGCTTATCCCTCCTTAGTCACTCGATATGAGTGGGATGTTGATTGTTCTAAGGATAATTAATTGAAGAACCACAAAATAGTTGCAACAAATCTAATGTTGTCTGCAAAATTATAAAAGGGTCCATGCGGAAATATTCAGATACCCATCTGTCCTATTTATTCACCCAGCTAATTTGATTTTATATAAAAACACTGATATTTTCAAAACATCTTAAAGGACAAGCATTTCGAGATCCGTCCTCGAAAAATATTTTTTTGAAAAATGACCCGTCTAGGGGTAAAATTTAAAGGAGGTGACAATCATGGCTTAATTCAAAAAAAAAATTTTGCCTAAAAAGATCATTTTTAGGGGTAAAATCAGGCGAGAAATCGATTGCGCGCATCATCGAAGCGTGAAAAAGCTTCCCTAACCCTGATTCAAGGAAAATATAGATTTTTTTATACTAGTACTTGGTTTGAAAAGACGTTCTTCTATTAACAAGCCTAGGTGGTGCAGTGACAAAGCAGCGGCTTATTATTCACAAAGATCGTAGGTTCGAATCCCGCATGGAGCTAAATTTTTTTGCACAAAGTAAAAATCGAAAAATTTTTTTGTGGTCTTGATGGAGAAACGTCTTTTCAAACCAAGTACTAGTATAAAAAAGATCGAAAAAACCTATATTTTCCCTGAAGAGACGATATCTCGAAAATTTGAACATGGTACTAGTGTTAAACGTCGATTCTTTCAGAGCCGATGCTTTAAGGCAATATTTGAAAGCTCGAGAACGTGACTCTTAAATTTTAAAAGCAGGACACAAACAGCATAGATGTCTTTAAGGTATTAAAATATTTATTCATTTCTGTCTGCCTAATACGCAACGATAATAAAAACATTCATAGCATGCTCCTAAGAAGACTTTTGAAACATCTCTTAGGGCTTATCCCCTCAATTTCATTTACTCACCTACGGGTTTTAAATGTTTTTGCTACAAAGATTTGTACTATAAAAATAATATATCTAAAATAATCCTCACAAATCTGCCTACGCATGATTTTTATTTAGCCTTGCTGGAAAATATTATATTTTCGTTTTCAAACTATAACATAATATTTTATAGTTATAGAGACCGCCACGTAAAAATTTTTTCCAATTTTTTGCTAAAAGTGTCCAACATAGATGTAGAAACAACTTTAATTAAGATCGTTGGCAAATACTTTAGTAAAAACTCGAGAAAAATGGTAAATTCGATGTCACAACCGCAATTTACGCAGAACTGGAAACGCAAGATTGGAAACGGAAGAATTACATTGTTGTCTATTCTGGCTGTCGAACTCATCAAGGTGACCTTTTGCCCCTCATTATATATTCATGAAATTTATTCTCCTTGATAAGTTTGACAGGTAGACAATGATGTAACTTTTTGAAGCATGATGTAACTTTTTTTGACCCTACCCAAAACCGAAAATTTCTTAAAGGGGGTGTGCAATTTATGGCCTAATCTCCGAAAAAATTTTTATCTCTTATTTTTCAAAAAACATCTCTTCTAGGGGTAATTTTATGCGAGAAATCGATTGCGCGCATCGAAAAATTCTGAAAAATTTTTTTCGGGGGTCAAAAAATTGAAAATAATTTTGTTGGGGTTAAAACTTACAACTCCTAATTTTGACGCATTTTTTTCAATTTTTTGACCTCCGGAAAATTTTTTCAGAATTTTTCGATGCGCGCAATCGATTTCTCGCACAAAATTACCCCTAGAAGAGATGTTTTTTGAAAAATAAGAGATAAAAATTTTTTTCGGAGATTAGGCCATAAATTGCACACTCCCTTTAAGAAAAATGCTATTTTTTACCAAAATTCGATAGAAAAATCAGGCTTTTACCTACTTGCCCCCCAAAACAAATCCTGGATCCACTACTGGTGGCATGGGTAGCCATCCCCCATTTTCGATCTGAAAGACCGGAAAAAGCTTGCCATCATTCTACTACTTAAACGTGTAATATGTGTATGTCTGTATGTACAGACGATCTCACGAAAGAAACAGCGAGTGTCATTGCAAAAGTTGTAGGAGACGATGAGAGAAGAAGATTGACACCAAAATCGGAGACAAAATTTTTTTCATTTTTTGCCCCCAAGGCGAAAAATTCGAATTTTCAAAACGTTTTCCAAATCGGTTCCATCACGCTTCCGGACCCACTATTGTGGTCGCAAATCTTGCAAACTAACATCTGCTCACCTACACTTGCGGACTAACACATGCGGATGGTACATTTGTGGTACTAAACTTGCGTACCAAATTTGAATTTTTTTAAAATAATCGCGAATGAACATTTTAAAATTTTTTACAAGTCTTTTTAAAATTAAAAAAATAAATACTCATGGGTCTTCATCTGCCTCTTCTCCAATTCCCTCAAAATTGGCTTCATTATAATCTTCCGTTTGAGTCAAAGTCGGGACTAGAGACTAGATGTCAACGAGTGGTTCCCATTCACCAAACTACGTCCAAAACGTATTGGTTCGAAGTCACGTGCTTGAATATTTGATGGGATCCGGTGGGATTTTGTATATATAAGTATTAAAAAACAATCAATATACAAAATTTATGCTATTTAAAAAAATCCAAAATTGGTCCGCAAATGTAGTATCCTCAAATGTAGATCTGAAAGTGTTAGTCCGCAAGTGTAGCATCCGCAAGATTTGAGCCTCCGCAATAATGGGTCCGGAAGAGTGGTGGCTCCGAGGGTACTACTTATCATATAATGAATTTTTGGCACATGGAGGCAGTTTTTCCTCCCAAATCGGATGATTTTTTCACTCGGAGGTTTCGGGTATGGGGAGCACGAATCTGAAGGAATTTTTAAACTTCGACCGCATGAAAGGGCCGAATCGAAATGTTTTTTTAAACTTCATAAGTTTACACATGTGTAAAACTTTGCGAATCTTGAGGTACTACGCTCTGAGTTTCGCTCGGGGATTCCCTATTTCTTCCCTCCGATAGTGTTAGCGTACTATGATCTTATTTTAAAAAGTTGAGAATGTTTTTAAAATTCTAATATTACCATGATTTCACCCAAAAAAATAATTTAAAAGATGCCCAACATTTTCCATTTTTCATCAAAATATATCATTTTTTCGTCAAAAATCGTCATTTTCTGAGCATTTTCAACATAAAAATATCAAATTTCAACAAACATTATGATGCTGCTTTTTGCTGGACGTCAGTTTGTTAAAATTACTGCATTTTCGACTCCTCACTTACTAACCGAAATTATACCACGGACATGGGGGCCAATAATACATGTGTGACCCTTACTCTTTGTACAGAGTGCTTCAAAAAAAAGCTTTTTGTGATTTTCACTTGAATTTGGGACCCGATTTTTTTCTAAAAATGACCCCTCTAGGATAATTTTATACTAGAATCGATTGCGCGCATTCCCAAAGCGCAAAAACGCTTTCCTGTCCCTGATTCAGCTAAAAAATGACCATTTTCGCTTCAAAACCTAATTTTTCCTGAATCAGGATCAGGGAAGCGTTTTCGCGCTTTGGAAATGCGCACAATCATTTTACGCATAAATTTAACCCTAGATCACGTGTGTTTCAAGCGGAAAAATGTCTGTGACTCGAGCTTTTTATTTTCAAAAAACACCCATATAGGGTAATTTTATGCGAGAAGTCGATTGAGCGTATTCTCGAACCCTGAAAATGCTTCCCTGACCCTGACTCAGGGAAAAAA
>OZJO01029649.1:0-20030 GCA_900406225.1 Acrobeloides nanus | reverse complement strand
TCGCACAAAATTACCCCTAAAAATGATTTTGTTGGGGTTAAAACTTATAACCCCTAATTTTGACGCATTTTTTTCAATTTTTTGACCCCTGAAAAATTTTTTCAGAATTTTTCGATGCGCGCAATCGATTTTTCGCATAAAATTACCCCTAGAAAAGTCATCTTTGAAAAAATTTAAAAAAAAATTTTTTTTCTCAAAAGTGCTGCTGCAAAGGTTACCCCCCCCTTTAAAATTAAACAATTTTTTTCTTGACTTTCTAGAGTTTTGTAGCTTTGCATAGACTTTATTGCCAATAATTTCCTTCTGTTTTTTAACCGGTTGAGATTTTTCACGATTTTTAACCGCGATCATTGAGACGATGTCTAAAATTTAGACTGAATTTTAAGCCAAAAGGACGTTTTTATGTGGGTGCTTGTTTAGCGCTACATTGCGACCATTATTTCGTGACAATTTTTCTTTGTGTTATGCTTTCGTATGTTTGTAATCGATAATTCATTTCCTACATGAAATGTCTCATTTGTCTATAGAATTGCCGTTTTGTGTCATTTAGCTGACCAAAAATTGATATTTCCAGTATGTCTTCATTTGTAAAAATAATTAAAACAATTTTTCTTTTTAGCTAATAAATGCGGATAAAGCTAGTAGATAATAATTATGAATTAGACGAAAGTAATTTGGGGAATCTTTTGCCTACTACGTCATCGGATTATTTTATTCAACCAAAATTTTGTCTAATTTGTAATGATGAGACGCAATATTGTCATTATGGTAGGGTTAAAAAATCTAGATGAAGCCCAGAAAAACTAGAAAATATAGGAAATCTTTAAAAAGTCTAGAGAAAATCTATTAAAAATCTAGTAAGCCATTTGATAATCTAGAAAATCTAGAAAAATTATAGAAAATTTATTTTTTAGAAATCTTGAAAAAAATTAATAAAATATCAACACATCTAGAAAATTTAGGAAAAAATTCAGCAAAAAATCTAAAGAAAATCTAATAAAATTTACGAAAATCTAGGAAATTCTAGGAGAATTTAGGGAACCGAGAAAATCAGACAAATCTCAAAAATTTATACGAATCTAGAAATCTTAAAAATGTATAAAGTCTAGAAAAAAAGGCTCTAGGAACTTCCTCAACGGAATTTCCACAACGAAAAAGCGAAACTTCCACAACGGTCGATTTTCCCGTGAAAATCGTTGTGGAAGTCCCGCATGTCGTTTTGAACCCCGTTGTGAAAGTTCCGTTGTGGAAGTTCTTAAAGCCGAGAAAAATTTTAAAAATCGCGGAGTTCTAGAAAATTTAGAAAAACTTAGTAAAAACCAAGTAAATTTAAAAAATCAGAAAATCTATAAGGTAAAAAATCTTAAAAATCTATAAACAATCTAGACTCTGATTAGTATTTTTTAGATATACCCAGTTGCAATGGATGTAAAACGTTTTTCAGACGTAGTATAATTGAGAAAAGGGACTATGCATGTAGAAGAGGCGGAAAATGTGATATTGCTATTGGTAACATCCAACTTTTCTCCAAAATAAACAAAAAAATTTAGGCATGCGCTGTAGAGCCTGTCGTTTTAACAAATGTATCCTTATGGGTATGAATCCAGCTGCCATAAACTTCCCAGATGATATAGACACAGGAAAAGTTATACAAGCTATCCAAGCCAGAAAAAGGGTTTTATTGCAAGAAGATAACTCATCTCCAATCGAATATAAAGTAATTTTTTTAAGACAAGAACAGTCAAATTTACTGCTTTAGGTAAAACCGGTATTTATTGAAACTTGCAACAGGGAAATCGACTTTTTGCTATACCTCGAGTTTAAAACAAAACGATTAAGAGAATCTTCTTTTAACCCAACTAAGTCATTTGTATCGATCGAAGATCTTATAATAAAACCATGTGAATTAAGAAATGCTGATAAATATGATGTAAATTTAGTTTTTTTTAATTTAAAAATTTAGGAAAAATAAACTCGAAATCTAGATATCGAAAATTCAAACTTTTTTTTGTTCGGTCGTATTTGATCTATCTTCCCCATACACTTTTTTAATTCTTTCACCTTCCCCTCTTTCTCCTTTCTCCCCACTCTTCTTTCCCTACCTTCTCCCCTTCACTCTCCCCCTTCTTCCCATCCCTTTGTCACCTTCTAGATTTTTTCTCGATTTTCTAATTTTTTCTATGGTTTATCTAGATTTTGCCTATATTTTTTCTTTCCATTTGCTTAAAGGACGAGTCTACTTTTGGGGAACTGATGCCATGTGATAGAGAACAAAATTTGGAGCATTTTTTGCTTTTACGGCACTACTTGAAAATCTAACCGTAAAAAGTTATGATCGAAACAAAATTGAATTTTTGAATTCAAATGAGTTTGAACATTGAAGCGAAGAGCGACATTCAGGCATCAATGAAAATTTTCATTAAAACGATTTAATAAATCTTTATAAAATTCAAAATCTTTGAGCACTTAGAAGAAAATAAATACAGCATTTTTTATAACTCGATGAGGCGGATAAAATGACACTAAAATTATTGAATTTGAACAAGGTTTTGAAACGAAAACTCTGATTCCGAATTTTCGTTTCAAAACCCAAAACCTTGTTCATTTTATCCTTTTCGTCGAGTTATAAAAAATGCTTTATTTATTTTCTTTATTTTCTTCTAAGTGTTCAAGGATTTTGAATTTTATAATGATTTATTAAATCGTTTCAATGAAAATTTTCATTGATGCTTGAATGCCGGCTCTTCGCTTCAATGTTCAAACTCATTTGAATTCAAAAATTACAATTTTGTTTCGATCATAACTTTGTATTGTTAGATTTTCAAGTAGTGCCATAAAAGCAAAAAATGCTCCAAATTTTGTGCTCTATCACGTGGCATCATTTCTCCAAAAGTAGACAGGTCCTTTAAACAGTATCTAGATTTTTTCTATTTTTCGATACTATTCTATTTTTCGATCCTAGATTTTCTACGTTTTCTATATTATCCCAGATTTTCTAAATTGTCAAGATAGCCTAATTTTCAAGATTATCCTAGAAATCGGCTATATTCAAAATTTCTTTCTATATAGATTTTTTTGTAAACTCCAAATTTTTTTAGAAACCTTCTGAATGGCCTTTAAATATTAACTTCATTTTGGACAAAATAAAACATAGCCCTCCTCCTGATTCACCGTATTTTGAAGAATTTAAACCTTCGAGAAGACATTGGCTTGTGACAGATTTTGTTTTAGCCATCGAAGTTGCTAAAGCACTGCCCGTTTATGAACAGATTGAAACTAAGGACAGGGTAAATAAGACCTTTTTATTATAAGCTATAAAAATTTTAGTTGCTGCTTTTGGAATTCGTTGGAATTATAAATGCGATTCTGTTACAAACTTATTATTCTTATGAGCAAAATAGTGATACCATAAAAGTACCAGATGGATTTATGCCCATAAAGTTTGGTCCAAAAGATAGACCGTGAGTTTTTTTTATTATTTCGTCCAGAAAATCTTGAAAAACCCTAGAAAATCTAAACAAAATCTAGACAAAATATAATAAACTCTCTAGAAGATCTAGACAAAATCTAGACAAACTCTAGAAAATTCTCGATAAAATCTAGACAAAATCTAGGGTAAATCTATAATTTCTAGACAAAATCTTATCCTGTAATTTTTACTTTAAAAATTTAGGAAAAATAAACTCGCAATTGAGATATTTTGTCGGAGTGTCGAAACTCTAAGAAGAGTCGGGATCAATAGAACCGAATACGTCCTCCTACAAGCTATAATTTATTGTTATTTCGCGATCGACGGGTTATCCGATCAAGCGAGATCAATATTACAAAAAGAACAAGAAAAATATACTCTCACGTTATTGCGATATATGCAAAATCAATATGGAATTTCAGCGGGTTTAAAGAAATTTTCGGAGGTTATTCCTCTTGTAGAAACTTTTACCTATTTTGTAACTAGACACAAGCAATTTCATATTTTTATGCAATTGGAAGCGAAAAAACGCCACGCATGTAAAGAGATGCCACATGCTTTGGATAGAATTTTGTTGAAATAGTGATTGTATTTATAAAGTGTAATATTTATTATAAATAAGTTATAAATTGATTTTATATAAAAAAGTAAAATAACGAATAAATGAGCAGTCCATGTCGAATAAGGGCAATAGGAACGAATGCGCCGCACAGTTTTTAAAGAATTGACCGCACGGATTTTTCGCACAAGGATCTTCTGCACATTTTTGAATTTTTTCTCACATTTTTTAAAGGGAGCGTAACATTTGGAACATACATGGGCAAGGTGGGGGGGGGGGAGGGAGCATCCGATGAGAGGGTCCCCCGGGCTAAGTTGGCGACCTTTTTTTTGGTCGACACGCCCCACGCGTCGAAAATTTCTTATGTAAATCTTTATAAGCAAGAGTAAACCAGCGCCAAAATATTTTGAAAATGCTCCAAAATTACGGGGACCCGAGTGAGTGGGTTGGGGGCCCCTAACTTGGACTTCGTNTTTTTTTGGTCGACGCGCTGGGGGGGGGGGTACTTGGACTTTGTCCGCCCGAGTAAGAGGGTCCCCCCTAATTTTGAGCCTGAGTGACGGGTCCCCCTAATTTTGGGCCGATAAGTGATGGGTCCGGGGGGGGGGTACTGTGCCCCCTCATGATAATCTATGCTTTGATGGTTATTGAGGTTTGCGATGCGTAAAAAATTTTTAGGGATAAGTTCAGAAATTTATTTTTTTGTTTTGATATTATTAGTAATATTTTTTTATATAAAAGTTAATTTTTTCGACTGTGTATTTCCCACTTTTTAAACATGTTTTCGAAATTTATAACTTTAATGTGTGAAAGTACAACCTTTTTTACGCCCTCTTGAGTTTTACTTGTCTTTCCCACTAATCAAACAAAGTTCGAACAATGGCGCTGTTTCATTTATACGATTTTCTTTTAACACAAAATTTTTATAAAAGTTGATAAGTATAAATTATATATCATTTTCGTGAACTTTTATCTTTTTTGAAAAATTTAAAAAGAAATCTTAAAAAATTATATTTTACGAAACTCGATTTTGTTAATAAAAAAATGATTTTGGTAAAAATTTTTATCATTGATTTTTTATTTTCTTTGATTATTCTTGTAGGTCATCTTTATGTTTGTACAATGAGTAGCGATTTTATGACTTTTAGTAAATAAATAAAAAAGAAATGGTGTTTCATTGAGAAAATGAGTAAACTTCATTCCTATGAGTCTTCAATTTTTCTTACGTTTATTCCTAAAGGATCGATTTTTTCTTAATATCTACATATGGATGTTATTTTTTTTATCAATGACAAGAGGGAATCACAAGAACTGTCAATTTTAGATTTTTAACTTTTGTATGAAATAGTTAGGAAATCATGCATAATAATCAATTTCACACAGGCCCTCGGGGCTGCGCAGGCGAGTAGTTACCTCAAAGCACATCATGCGCCGCCCCTCCCAGAAGTTTGAAAAATACTAAAAAATCTAAGGAGTCAAACAATATTTTTTAAAGATGCACTCTCTCTTTAAAATCCAGATCCTACGGGCGCTGCGTAACGTTGGTCAGAATTTGAATTTTTTTCGGATAAAAACAAGTGTAAGCCTTGATGCTTAAGAGTGTCTTGGTAAACTGAGGATAACGATAGACTCGGACTATTAAGTTTTCAATTCCTTAAAACAACATTATTTATTCATAAAAAGGACACATCGAGCTTCTATTGCAATTTCCAACAACACTGACTAAAAAGGGCCACAAAAGGGTGGTTCGAAACGCTGGCCAAACATAACGGAAAAAGTTCATTTACGCTTGGACGAACTTTTGAAAGTTTTCCACACAAGAATGGTTAAAAAAACTTTTAATTTTCCGCAACTTACAGGGTGATTCACATGAATCCGTACACTCGAATATTCTATTTTTTATCGATATTTTTCAATTATATTTGAATTGCGCTTGATCATTCCCCTCGCACGCGGGATATTCCTCCGATTTCAAGAGCTTTTTTCGGGTCTTCCTTTTGGCTTGTTCTCGTGCCTCCCAGTTTCTTCGTAACGATTTATATGATCTGAGATAATCATTACGGGGACATCAATAAGTTCCGAGATTTTTCTAATCGATAAGCCTTTTTCACGAAGTTTAATCATAGTAGGTCGCATTTCAGCCATTTTTTGTCTGTAAATAAGCTTCTTATATATATAGAATGAAAAAAATAGAATATTCGAGTGTATGGATTCATGTGAATCACCCTGTATATGAACGTCTCGAAATCAAGGCAAACCTTTTGATTTCTAAAGGCGCATCATATTAGTTAGATTTTTAGGTCTTGATAACATTTTCGTAAAAAATCACGAGGGCTAGATCTAATTCTAATATCTTCCTATATGTAAATTTATTCAGCGAACACGATGCAGACATATTTTTAGCATAGGATCGATGGATTATGGTTTAAAATCAATTTTATGGTTATTTTTGACACTTATTTTCATGAAAATCTTGAAAATAATATATTAAGGATGTTTATCTTCCAATGTCATTTAAACGTGTAATAAAAAATATTATTTTTGAAATAAAAATTATATTTATGTTATGCATTATTATAAGCCTAAGGCCTAAGCCTAAGGCATAAGCCTAAGGCCTAAGCCTAGGCCTAAGCCTAAAGCCAAAGGCTTTTAAGATTTAAAAGGCCTAAGTCATAAAGTTTCCCAAAAAAGTTGCCCAAATAATAATAATTTGAATAAAAAATTTTCATATTATAAAAATAATATTTTTTTAATTTCAAAAATAATGTTTTATTACAAATATGTTTTATTCCAAAAATAATATTTTTTATTACAACAATAAATTTAGTTCTTTATCTTCGGTAGTATTTTAAATAAATTCCGTCGGAGAAAAAAGTCGAATGTTGTCGTTTATTGTGCATGGTTCCCTAACGATTTCATTCAAATTTTAAAAAATCTAAAATTGACAGTTCTGGTGGTCTCCTGGTGAGTAAATCCAACATAAATCATGCCAATAATCTGGTTTTATATCAAATCATTTTTTATATACTAATATATAACTCGTATTTTTTAATTTTATTACGAAATAAATACGATTTAACAAGTAGATGGAAAACGGCGGAAACAATCGCAATCACGAAACTCACAAAACTAGTTTTCGCGGCCTTCAACTCTGTATGTGTCGCCTCCATCACTATTGAGTTATAAAGTTTTTAAGGTTGCCGCGAAAAAAATGTTTGTTTACAATTTTTTTCTTAAGATTTCCTGGTTCTGTCGGATTAACGACCGCAAATGACAGGGTTCTGGGGTCGGAAATTTTTTTTCAAAATAAATCATTTTAAAGGCATTTTTATGCGAGAAATCGACTGCGCGCATTCCCGAAGCGTAAAAACGAATACTTTTCGTGAAAATGAGCCTTTTATACTGCAGTCAGGCAAAAATATCCTTTACTCTTTGTCGATGTGCGCCATAAAAATTGAAAAAAAGCATAAAAATCGCATGCTTATGAAGTATAAAGGCTCATTTTCACGAAAAGTATTCGTTTCCGCGCTTCGGAAATGCGCGCAATCGATTTCTCGCATAAAAATACCCCAAAAATGTTGATTTTGAAAAAAAATTCTGAAGTAAAACCCGTTTCCGCCACCAATGTGAAAAAAGTCCGGGGCGATGGTTAAGTGGTCCAAGGCGCCGCCCGTCCGATCTGGCAAATTAAGCAACGTTGGGCCCGCAGGTTCGATCTCGCTAGGGCAAAAATTTTGATTTTCAAAAAGATTCTCTTACAAAAAATGGAGCAAAAAATTTTTGCTATATTGTTTGTAAGAAATTTTTTGAAAATCAAAATGTTGCCACGTGGGATCGAATTTGCGGGCCCAACGTTGCTTAACTTGCCAAATCGGAAGGGCTAAGCCTTGGACCACTGACTATCGCCACCGGACTTTTTTCCCATTGGCGGCGAAAACGGACTTTAGTACCGATTTATTTATTTATTTTTGCTTATTTCATATCATAGTCATCTTTACCCTAAAGTTTTATCTCATGTATATGAAAATTTTGACTATTTTTGGATTTACGAATTACAAGGGGAGCAAAAGTCCTCGCCTAAGGGGCGGTATAACCTCGTCTAGGAAGCAAAAGTCCTCGCCAAGGGGCAAAAGGTCTTCGCCTAAGGGCAAATAGTTCTCGCCAAGGAATAAAATATTTGCTACCCTTGCCCCTTGGCGAGGACTTTTGCCCCTTAGATGAGGACTTTTTGCCCCTACGGCGACTTTTGCTCCCCGCCCCCCTTTTGTACGAGTAAAATTAAGTTTTTTATTGATTTTTTAAATATAAACACGCGATTTTGTATGAAAATAATGAAGAGATTAAAAACCAGTTTTTATAGAATATTAATTATTATCAAGTTAAAATGGCTTTAAATACAGGAATGGATCGAGTAATTAAGATGGGAAGATATACTAATGACGCTCTGAAAAAATTAGTAAATCCATTATTCAAAGATGGAATAGGTGATAAAATGGACAAAGGAAATTTGTGGATAGTGCCGGGATTTACAATATTCGCGTTTGCTATTTTATGGACTACAAAATTGTAAGTTTTATGGTTTAATTAAAAATTTTACAATATCTTTCCTATTTATACGGCGTTTCAAACTTGTCAAAAAGTCCCGACCAATGGAAACTAGGCCATTGTAGTTTAGTTGCTAATCTACAATAGCCTAGTGGCTAAGACTCTATCATCATTCACAAAAAACATAGGTTCGAGTTTCGGCTGGAGACATTTTTTCAAAATAGCTAATTTTTGACATACTAATGTTGTTGAGGTGATCAAAATGATAATGTAATTATTTAAAAAAATTGTTGCTTCATGTAAAAAAAATAAATTAAAAAATTATTGAAACCTAATTTTTAACATGAAGCAAAAAATTTTTTTTGAAAGATTAATAACAGAATTGTATTCAGTACCTCAAAAAACGTATGTCAAAAATTAGTAATTTAAAAAAAATTGCCTCCGATCGGGACTCGAACCCTCAACTTTTAAGATGGATTTCATAGTCCTAGTCACTAAGGTATAGGTATAGTGAACGCCGTGCGTTATCACAAGTGATAATATCATATGGTGTGAAAGCTACGAACGTGACTCTTAAAAAGACACCAAGATCTCGATATATGTTCCTAACAAAAGTCATGGTGAAAAGTATCCGACAATAGGGGGTTGGATAATTTCCTCACATCCTGTAGATATAGGAAAAGGTATATGTATAGGTATAGAATAGGATTTGTGGTTTCCATAGATTGGAACTTTTTGCTAAGTTTGGAACTTCATTTTTTAGATCAGGGATGGCATTTAAAGAATCTACTTGTCGTGGCGCTATGATTTATAATCTCAGTGGAACTGGTTTAGACGACGATGCGAAAAGGCATTGTCTAACAGCAAGACGCTACTATGTTGGAATTGGTGAGCCGATTTCTAATAAACAAAGTTGGCGTGAACAAAGACAAGTCAAAAATCCAGAGGTATGAGCTCATATATAAAAAATAGATTAATTAATTTTAGTGGATATTATGGTTTTGGGGACCGATTGTGTTTGTTATGTACGTATTGACTAGATATATCTGGACTCTATTGATGGAAAATCAGGGTAGGTGTTTCTTCATATAATTTAGAGATTAAAGGACCGTACAATCATATGAAAAAATGATATATTCGGAAAGATCATGAAAAATCGAGCATTTTTGTTTTTACGGAATGTTCTGAATCGTTGTAGTTCTCGAAATAATTGCGTTTGAAATTTTGAATTTGTTACAAGCTCTTCGTTGTAATACACAAACTTTTTTGAATTTTTTGCGGAAAAATCGATTTTTGCAGCGATTTTTAAAATTTTTATAAAATGAACATTGTAGCAATTTTTTATAGGTAAATGAGACAAATAAAATGACACCAAAATTATCCAATTTGAACATTGTTTTGAGTTATTGAAACGAAAACCCTGATTCATGTTTTCGTTTCAATAACCCAAAATAATGTTCAAATTGGATAATTTTGGTGTCATTTTGTTCATACTTGGGCAAGGGGGAGGTGGCATCTCCNTTCAAACGCAATTATCTCGAAAACTACAACGATTCAGAACATGCCGTAAAAACAAAAAATGCTCCATTTTTCATAATTTTTCCGAATATATCATTTTTTCATATGATTGTAAATTACTGGATTGGTCCTTTAAAATAATTTTTGATTAGGTATCAACTTTAATAACATTGTTAATGCCTCTCGAAATGTTTTGAAAGCAAATGATGGCGTCATCGAAATAGACGAGGAAAAGCTTTACGAACGTACGCCAGTTATATCTGATAACTTTCGATCTTCCCCTTCATCTCATGCTTTCGCAGCATTCATTGTATTTGAGCTGTGTTTAGTTATAGCTCCTCTATTATTATTGCTGGTGATCTTGCCCATGATGATTGGTGGAGCTTATCGAATGTGGGGTCTGGATTTACTTAGAGCTTTGTGGGAGAAAAAAGAATGGTATGGAAAATTTTGACAAATAATGCTTTCCAAATTAAAATTAATTTTAAAAAAAACAAGTGACCTTCTAGGGGTAAGTTTATGGAGGAATCGATTGCGAGCATTCCCGAACCTTGAAAACGCTCCCTTGTCCCTGATCCAAGGAAATATATGTGTGTATTGAAGCGAAAATAAAAAAATTTTGGAATTTCTTCCTCAAAATCATATTTTTAGGGGTCATTTTATGCGGGGAATCGATTACGCTCATTCTCGAAGCTTGGAAACGCTTCCTCGACCCTGATTCAGGAAAATTAGTACATGTTGGATTTTCGCTTCAATACACACTTATTATGTATTGAAGCGAAAATCCTGCCTGAATCAGGGAAGTGTTTTCAAGCTCCGGAGCGCTCAATCGATTCCTCGCATGAAATTACCTCCAGAAATATGATTCTGAGGGGAAATTTTAAAATTTTTCGATTTTCGCTTCAATACACACATCTATTTCCCTGAATCAGGCTCAAGGAAGCATTTTCAGGCTTCGAGAATGAGCGCAATCGATTCCCCGCATAAAATTACCCCTAGGAGGTCACTTGTTAAAAAATTTTTTAAATTTTCTACATGGCCCTTAGTTGGACTCCCCCTTTAAGAAGTCGCATAAAAATTAAAAAAATATTTTAGGCAAGGTGTTCCTATAACACCCGTTTTTGGAGCTTCCAATGATAATCCTGTTATACCTCTCATTCCAAGAATATCTTATTGCGACTATCAATTTGTGACGCTTGGAAACGACCAAGTCGTTACTTACAGATGCTATATGGATTCAACTTGGCATGAAAGAACAGCTATCTTCACATGGTAAATCTAACGTTTGAAGCACTAAATATCTATTCAGAAACAGGTTTATGTTAGTCTTCCTAGCTTTTATTAATCTATGCAACCTAATTTTGTGGATAATATGGGCGTATAAAATGAAGGATTGTACCAAAAGACAAAAATGGGTATTGAAAAAGTGGTTGATCGAAGAAGATTATCCACTGGAAGAGAGAAAACTTGTGAGAAGTTTCGCCGCACGCTTCAAGATGGGAAATTTATTGATGTTTTATTTTATTGAATGCCATACAGATCGAGTGATAGCCCGTGCGTTTGCCCATGCCTTGTATACCAATTGGCTGGAGAAACAACAACAGTTGCAAAACAAGCTGTTCCCGAACACATTCACATGCAAAAATAAACCCAGTGCTCCACCATTTAGCATAGAAGGAAAAAAATTGCTTGAAGAAGTAAGCATTGAATGGAATTTTGAATAAAAATTATTTTTTAGGAAAAAGACAACGATAGCGGTTTGGATGATGAGCCTAAAGATATAGGCTGGACCATCATACCTGAAAATACTCGACGTCAATTTTCTTATCCATAAATTTGTGCATCCATCTCAAATGATTCCTTGGGCTATATACCAAGCACAATAAGCTATATAGGAGCTTACAGAACAATAATATCGGCCGAAGCAGATTCTGTGATCTTCATTACACTATATTTTTTGTTCTCTTTTAGATGTTATTGAAATTTTTTGAAAATTTCATATGAAATTTTGGAACTAGTATAGTTGAAGCATCGCACTGAACTTGAATTTTTTTTGAAAAATTTTTGAAAACTTTTTTCGCGAGAAATGATCTTTCCGAAAAGAGTTGGAACACGTTGAAACACTACAGTGGATCTTTTCACCTCTGAGGGAGATGAGATTTTTTGCCTCCCGGGTTCTCGTTTCAATCATTCCCAAACGATATAATCAAAATATTCACGATTAGATCGAATTAGCTAGCTTTTGGCTAGTTAGGCCGAATCCAAGTCTGGTATTTTGAGGGCGGCCTAAACATGGCTTAATTACTATCGCGAATAAACAGACACATGCAACAACAATCATCGCGCATCATCAGCATCAATCCATTGGCTCAACTCTTGTTGAAAATGGCTGATTCATGATCTCCTAAGCCTCTCGCGTAAATCCCATTTGTACTTTCGAAATCCTCGATTTCTCATAATTCCTTAATCTCATCTGCGCTATCTTAGCTTTTACTCTCATTTTTTTCCCACAACATTTTTGCATAGCTCGGCATCAAAGGCGTCGCTCGATTTCATCAAGTCTAAAATGATTCATCACCTTCCGGTGCTTCGTCAGACTTGTATACTCGATCACCACATCAGATAAGAATTGATTCATGAACACAAACTACAGAGTCATAAATAAACTCGATTTCGTAAAACTTGATCATAGATCATCTAATTAATACTAAACGCACCCAATCCTTTATTATAATCCCTTTAGGGGTAGTTTTATGTGAGGAATCCGAATTCCGCATTCCTAAAGCATGAAAACGCTTCTTAATCAAGAAAAAGCTGTTTTTCAAACAATTTGTGCAGAATGCACAAATATCAGATAATATATAACATGATTTTCTTGTTCATATTGTGTCAAAAACAGCTTTTTCTTGATTCAAAGAAGCGTCTTCATACTTTAGGAATGCGAAATTCGGATTCCCCACATAAAATTACCCCTAAAATGATCATTTCTCGCGAAAAAATTTTTCGAAAAAAATTCACGTTCAATTCGATGCTTCAACTATACTAGTTCCAAAATTTTTTTTAGTCGGTGATAAATTATTATGCCGCACTCTGTAAAATATCACAGATAATTTTTCAGTCAAATTTTAACGCTGTTCAATGTATATCAACACGGAGAACAGTTTTAGCGTGATTTCGAAAAAAATCGGAGATTTCGATTTTTGAGCCATTTTTACATTTGATACTATGAGGGATTGAAAAATTTTTTCTCTGATTTTTTCGAAACCACTTTAGAACTATTCTCCATGTTGAAATACATCGACCAGCGTTAAAATTTGACTGAAAAAATTATTTGTAGTGTTTTAGACAAATTGGAAAATTCAAAAAATACGCGTAAAATTGGGGTATGAGAGTTTCGGACAAAGATTTAATTTGAATTTTTGGCCGCCCGATTTTTAACTTGAAATGACTTTCAAAAATTTTCCCACGCATTAATCTCACTAAATTGTTGAGCTGGTTTTATTACTTTTGTCTTATTTGTAAATAACTGGATACATTTCTCCTTTATATTGAAATTCTGGGTGACATTTTAATGCGTTGCCTGATCGTCAATTATATTGATTATTGGCACGAATCACCTGATATCAGGATTGTAGTAATTTTAAAGGACTACGTTTTTTGTTTTTAATGGTTCAGTTTTTTTCTGCGTAATATTTTTCTCTTGATCTCTGTTTTTCGATCAAAATGTGTCAAGTTACTGAGCAATTGTTTATTGCAGTGAAGTTATTATTAAATAAAGTCTATAAAGTTAATTTTGTTTAGTCCTATTAGTACATTTGCTATAGACTATTTGTCAGAGATTTTTAGAACCCAGGACATACCACAGAGAACTTAGGAAACATATTTACATGTTTTCATAGACGCTTAGTACAATTAAATAAATTCAACTTGAGGCGCGCTCGGACCATTTAACACTTAACAAAACATTTAAGTTAGGTCCCGAGCCTTTAAACTTGTGGAGAAATCGAGGTGTCATTTTCTCAAAAATCACCATTTGGACCTTTTTTTGTTTTTATCATAACTGTTTTCTATTGAAACATTTTCTACAATTTAAAGCACGTTTTTATTACCATCTGTTTCCCTTTCCAATGACACCTCGACTATGATCCAAGACTTTATAAATTTCGAGAAAAGTGACAGATTTCTGACTTCCTCAAAATATCACATTTTGAGCTCTAGCTCGAAACTTTCTCACTACGAAGCTTCAAGTCGCACATAAAAATAAACTAGAGTTCTTGGCCGACATCCCTAACAGCCCTTTTAATGGAGCTAGATTTCAAAAAATGCAAAAATCGCTAACAAATTACGCATGTTTTTTGATAGTCATCAGGTTTCAAACTCGAATGGTAAACGCTTATGCCTGTAAAGGTTTCCCACCATTAACCATCGCATCAAAAAGTTCCTTTCCATATGTTTTGGTCAAGATAATCTCGAATTCGTCTTTTCTTGTAAGCTGCCATTCTATCCGCGCTTCCTTTTCCTGCTTGTTTCTTTAGGACAAAATTTCGAATGTGATTTAAGAAAATTTATTTATGGTATACAGATTTTATTGATTGTATATTTGATTTTTGTTTCCTTCGTGGTATAAGACTACACAAGTACTCTCGGTAATCTTTGACATAGTATATTGATAGGCTTGGACATATAACACAAGAAAGAAGCGGTGACAAAAATATCACAAGATCAATAATTAATGGTAGAATTCCATAATTCGTAACAGTTTCATAAAATAGATAGACACAAACTGAGGGCACATGGAGAAGGGATTTCGTTAATGATAATGAAAGTGCCAGCTAAAATTTTTCTTAGAATTTCTTTTATATTCACTACGAAGTTTAGAAAAAAAGCTATTTAAAAAATTTAAAAGACAATCTCTCGAACATAGGTCGACAAAGGAGGTCCCCCCACCCTGAGCCACTCATTCATGGATCCAAAATTGAGGGGGGACTACAGCATAGGGGGTTCCCCCCCCCCCCCCCCCCCCNGGGGGGTCCCCCCCCCCCCCTACCTTGCCGACTTATGATTTCGAAAGTTCGAACCTAGGTGGAGTGTTAAACGGCTTGACTGCCATTTATTTACTTTATTTAGTGAGATTATCGCATGGGACAGTAGTTCAGTGGTACTGGTCTTGTCTCGGGCGCCCCTCAAGTAGTGGTGGGAAAAGGATAAGAAAGGACAACATTGTCCTTGTGAATCTCCTAGGACAACATTGTCCTATTGAAAGTATGTCCTTGTGAAAGTAGGAGTCAAGGTAGTAGTGATGGGTAAGAACATAAAATCATGTCCTTGTCCTTTCACAATAAGGAAAACGATTATCCTCGGGCATGAAGGAGCCAAGGACAATGTTATTCTATGATATTCACAAGGACAATGTTATCCTTTCTTATCCTTTCCCACCGCTACCCTCAAGGCTGGTTCAAACCCCGCTTGAGGCCAAAAGATTTTGCTAGTAGTAGTATAACATCTTCGGCCAGAACTGTTGCGAGTTCTTTCAATCCAGCTTATAGGGGGCACAAGGTCCGAAGTAATCGGTTCTCTAGAAAACTCGGCATTACAACTTATATTTCTTACTTTGACAAGGTCTTTCGACGAAATTTTTTCTTTTTTCGTCAAAAATATGGAATTTGTCGACGGCGATTCTATAGCTGGTTTCGCTATTATAACCAAAGTTATGAATAGTGGAATCCATAGACAGCTCATAAAAATAGCTGCATAGCCGATGAGAAAAGTTAATGGACAATTTTCTTTACTCAGCCAACTAACTCGATAATTATTATTTCTATCCAGATAATCGATATTGTACATATATGCTTCGTATTTCATGGTCTCTATGAATGTGCGACATCGGTAAAATATTATCTAAATTATAGAAGTTAAAAAACATTTTCAATCAATGGAAATTGGATTAAAATATTCTTGGAGCTACTGAACTTGGGGTGACTCCCAAGGCCGAAGTAAAAAGCGCCGAAATTGTTACCGAAACACACCCCTAGGGGTAAAAATTGACACGGAACACGCTGATGCCATTATTTTCAAACCAAAATCTTCGAAAACCTATGAATTTTCGCAATTTTTAAATAAAACAGGAGTTAGGTTGTATAAAATAATTGAGTTAAATGGTATAAAGATTATTGAAAAAAGTACACAAATTTATATGTTTTTGAAGATTTTAGTTTGAAAATAATGGCACCAGCGTGTTCCGCGTCAATTTTACCCCTAGGGGGTGTGTTTAGGTAAAAATTTCGGCGCTTTTTACTTCGGCCTTGGGGGTCACGTTAAGTGGGCCTTCACCAAGTTCAGTAGCTTCATAGTTTTCATTAGATTATGCAAGCCAAATAATGAAAACTTCAGATTCCATTTCCATAAATATTTGAAAAAAGACTCATAAGTATAACGTTAAGTTCTTACAAAAATCACAGTAAAAACCGAGAATAAAGCTGCAATGCTAATAACCGCCGCTGTAGATAAAGAACACATCGTTGTTTTATATTTAACCACATTGTAAATCCAATTTAGGGAGTAAAAAAATATCCGAGTATAAATTAAAGATAAGAAGATATCGATTAATACCACATTCCCTAAGCCAAGATTTAAATAACGAACAGGTCCTTGAAGGAGGAAAAAATACATGTTTTCGAAAGAGAAGAGTCTAAAAAAGAGACAATTTTAAATCTTTTATCGTCAGATTTCAGAATTTATCCTGTCATTTTTATCTTATCCTACTCTAGCTTGTTCTGTTCTGTCTCTGATCTAGTCCGGTCCTTGATAGAGTTCTGTCTTTGATCCTGTTCTTTTCCTGATCCAATCTGCCTCGATCCTGTCCTGTTCCCGACCTGATCCTGATCCAGTCTTTTCCTGTCCTGTCTCTGATCCAGTCATGTCCCTGATCCAATTCTGTTCCTGATTCAGTCCTATCCCTGGTCCAATTCTGTTACTGATCCAGTCCTGTCCCTGTCTTATTCCTGATCCAATTCTGTACCTGATCGAGTTCTGTCTCTATTTCAGTTCTGTCCCTAATCCAATCTTTTCCTTGATCCTATTCTGTCATCGATCTTGTCCTGTACCTGATCCAGTCATGTCCCTGATCCAGTTCTGCTCCTGATCCAGTCCTGTCTCTAATACTCTCCTGTTCCTGATTCAGTCCTATCCCTGATAAAATATAGCAATCTAGATGAAATCAGAAAATCTAGTACAAATCTAGAGGAAGTTATCAAAAATTTACAGAAATTAAGAGAAAAAATTCTAAAGTATTATCAATTAGATATCTCACTGAGCGTGAAATTTTTCGAAAAAAATTTTTTCATCATCTGAAATTGACCTCTCTAGGGATAATTTTATGCGGGGAACCCGAATTTTACATTTCCGAGACCTGAAAAATCTTTCTCCAAATTAAGAAAAGGGTACTTATATGACGTATGGCATGTGATTTCTATCAAAAATGTAGCCATACGTCATATAAACAGCCTTGTCTTGATTTGAGGAAAGATTTTCAGGCCTCGGAAATGTGAAATTCGAATTCCCTCCATAAAATTACCCCTAGGGGGGGGGGGGTCAATTCCAGATGATGGAAAAAATTTTTTTCGAAAAGTTTCATGTTCAGTTGGATACCTAATCGATAGAGTAGGATAAGATAAAAATGACAAATTCTAGAAAATATAGAATCTAGTAAGTCTAGAAAATCTAGGGAAACTGAAATTCTAGACAATATTGCATTTTTACCTGGGTTGTATAGCGATTGCAAGAAAAGTTGATCCTAATTCGAGAACAAAATCACAAAAGAAAAACATGTTCGATTCTCGAAAAAAAGCTATCTTCACCTTCATAACGCATATGAATAAGCACATATTTGTAGTAATCGCAAGAACTCCAACACAACTAATAACGATGGTATAAACTAGATTTGTTGTATCATCCATCCTTCAGTCGAATCTTATAGTTCGTATATATTCGAAATCATAATAAATCAGACAGAATAAACTTATTTTCGACATCTCAGCTGTATAAGACAATTATTTTAGATTAAAAAATGCTCCGGATGTTGAGCTTTACAAAAAGATAATTTCAATTTTCTTTTTTACAAACGTACTTATTCAAAAATGTTGAAGTATGACCATTAGATATGTGGGGATGGATAATTGGTATCTCTAACATATAATTTAAAATATGTCTAAAATAAAATCAAGATGTTTAATACAAAAATTAATTAAACATATAATTTAAGCAAGTTTTTATGCTTCATTGCACTATAAAAATTCAAAAACTGGAAATAATTTTACGAACGTCATATTTTCTGAAATTATTTTTTTTCGTAATAGGACAAGATCATTTAGAATGTTTTACCAACCGATTAAATCTTCATTAAGTGATCATAATTAGGGGTGAGCGTTTTACGGGGTTTTTGAAACCGCAAAGCTGAGATCTCGTTATCTCGCAATAAAAAGTTTCGGGGTTTCATCAAACCCCGCAGGTTTTGATAATAAAAACCTGTGGGATTTGATGAAACCCCGCAAATTTTTCCATATTTTTTTAATATTCGATTTTTTTAATTTTCCTATAGAAAGTACAGAATTAACAAGGAAACTTCATGGTAAAGCTCGATGAGCCGATAATTCCATCATTTCTAACATACATGGGCACGATGTCAGTTGGAAAACCCACAACTCGACTTTTTTCAAAAAAAAATCACAAACTTGGACGATTTTTTGAAAAAGGTTTTTAAAAATGATATATAAGTTTATATGAACCATGTTGGGATCAGATCTACTCCCATAGAGATATATCAAAATTTTCGATTTTTTACTATATTTTTTATACCCCCAAAATCGAGTTTTTTTAGAGGGGCCTGATCGAATTGAGTCCGGTTTTTACGAAAAATCAGCCAAATTCGAAAACTTTTTGAAAATTCGACATTTTTACCCCTTGGTCTCCCATTGAGGTAAAAATGTCGTATTTTCAAAAAGTTTTCGAATTTGGCTGATTTTTTGTGCTGGGGGGTTTTTTGGCATGGGGAACTCGAATCCGAAGGAATTTTTTGATTTTGATCAAGGGAAGGTACCCCACACGAGGTTAAAACTCCATAAAGGGGGTTTTTACTTCGTATGGGATACCTCTTTGTAAGCCCTTTTTTGGCCACATTCCCGAGGTCTAGGACAAAAAATAACGGCGGATTCGTGTTCAGCGCCTAGAAAAATCCTAGGAACGTCGACAATTTGATAAAAAAAACCGAGTTTTATAGCGAAATATCAACATTTTAAACTTTGAATACGTCTTTGAGACCCCCATTTTTCAAAAAAGTCTAAATATTGACACGAAAACATGAGTTTCGCTTAAAAAGACCGATTGGATCGTATTCGTCATACATCCTTGCTTACTACTGAAAAAAAATTTCATCGAAAACAAGCGAAAAATGCCGATTTTAGATGCATTTTTTGAGCGGCAACAACTTATTATACAACCAAATATTTTTCGGTAATCATAAAATCTCAAAAAGTTCACTTTTTATTGGACCACCCTGTATCTTACTACTATAACTTGTTTGTTTATATGTATTACAGACGACCGTGAATGTTTGATTTAAAGCCGGAGTCTAAAATTAAAGATAAGAGAGGATGGTTGACACCATACACACCACCCTGAAAATGAGTTGAACATTTCCGACAAAAAACCGAGCAATAGAACGTTTTATTACTTATTGCTGATAATTATTTACCAAGCCACCTCGAAATTGGCTCGTTCATTTTTGAGTTATTAGCCTGATAAGATAGCACTAACCTTTCAAAAAAACATAAGGGGGGACCCTTATGGTCAAAAAATTTTCAGAAATTTTTTTTTCTAAAAAATGACCCTATTACCCCTAATTTTATGCGGGGAATCGATTGCGCGCATTCCCGAACCTTGAAA